>JAHRHZ010000277.1:0-28600 GCA_024137785.1 Ginglymostoma cirratum
ATAACACTAACCCTAACCCTAACCGCAACCCTAACCCTAACCATAACCCTAGACCTTGCTCCAACTCTAATAATAGCAATAAACCTCACACTAACCATATCCCTAACCCTAACCCTAACTCTAACCATTACACTAGCCCTAGCCCCCAGCCTAAACCTACCCCTAAAATTATCCCTAACTCTAAACCTAATCCTGACCCTAAGCCTAACCCTCACCCTATCCCTGACCCTAACCTTAGACATAGCCCTAATCCTAACCCTGACCCTAGCCCAAGCCCTAGCCCTGACCCTAAACTTAACCCTAACCCTAACCCTAACCCTAACCCTAACCCTAAGGTTACCATTAGATCTAACCCGATCACTAAACCTAACCCCAACCAAATACTAACTAGGCAAAAACTTAGCCCTTGCCCTAAGCCTAGCCCTAGCTCTAACCCTAACTCCAATCCTCATCCTCACCCTCACCTTAACTTTCACCCTAACCCCTGACCCTCAGCAAAACTCTGTCCTGCAGACACATTAACAGTAACCCTAATCTGACCCCTAGCACCAAGCTTAATCTTAATGATAACCGCAACCCTAACTTTAACCCTTACTCTAGCATTAACCAGACCGCAAGCCTAACCTTAACAGTAACTCTAATTCTAACCCTAACCCATGCGCCTATGCACCACACTGTTCTGAAGAAGGGTTTGCAGAAACCCTAAGCTTAAAGCTAACCCTAATCCTAACCCCAACACTAACACTAACTCTAACCCTAACCCTATCCTTAGCTCTAGCCCTAACCTAGCCCTAATTCCAATCCTTGCCGTTGCCATAACCCTAACATTAATCCAACCCTTGCCCTAACCCCTGACCCTCTGAACCACTCTGTCCTGCAGACGGGTTAACAGTACCCCTAAAGCTAACCCTTGCTCTACCACTAACCCCTGACCAAACCAAAAATGTAAACATAGCCCGAGCCCTAACCCTAGCCCTAGCCCTAATCCCAACCTAAATCAACCTTCACCCTAACCCTAACCCTAACCCTAACCCTACTCCTACCCCTAACTGCACTATTCTGCCCTTCAGACAGGTTAACACTAAGCTTAACCCTAAACACAAACCTTAATTCGAGGCCGAAACATAGCCCTAAATTTAGCCCTAACGCTAAACATAACCCACATCCTAACCCTAACCCAAACTCTAGATCTCACTATAACTCTGACTCCAACTCTTACCTTAACCTTCACCCTAGCCATACACCCAACACTAAGTGTAACCCTGATCTTAACAATAGCCTTAACCTTAACCCGATCCCTAAACCACCCTTAACATAGACCTCAAGCCTAAACCCTATCACTAAACCTAACCCTATCCCGAACACTAACCCTAACCCATGTATAACCTAAACCCTATCCCTAGCCCTAACCCTAATTCTAACACTAACACTGGCCCTAATCCTAAACTTAAAACTAATCCTAACTCTAACCCTAGAATCATAGCTGCCTCTAGCCTTTACCCTGACCCAAAACTTAAACCATACCCTAATACTAACTGTACCCAAGACCAATCCCTAACTCATAAATTAACCATAACTCTAATCCTAACCCTGGCTCCAACCTTAACGCTGATCCTAGCCCTAATTTTAACCATAACCTTACTTATGCCCTAACCTATATTCCAACACAATCTGGAACTTTCCATAATCGTTAACCCAAATCCTAACCCTAAAGCTGACCGTAACCCTAGCCCTAACCTGGACCCAACCCTTACCCTAACAGCAACACTAACTTTAGCCCTAACACAAATACTAGCTCAAACCGTAACCCTTACCGAACCCTAACCCTAATGTAGGTCCCAACCCCAGTCCTCATGTTAATCTCATATAGAAATTGGTGCAATTCCATGTTAGGCCCTCTACCCCAGGGAAAAGACTATTTTTATTGAAATGGGATACAAACGGAAAAAGACAGAGATATGAAGTTGTTGGGAGAGTTGATTGGAAAAAGAGACAGAAGGAGGAAGAGGGAATGAAAAAGAATGGTATAGAAAGCAGAAAGGGAAACAGAATGAAGTAGGAAGATAGAAATCAAGAAGCACATGGATAGAAAGAAAGGGACTGGGAGCGAAAGAGAGAAACAGACATGGAAAGGAATGGAAAGGCTCAGAGAGAGAGGGCGGGGAGAAAAGGCGAGGGGTAAAGAAAGAGATAAAGATGAACAGGGAGATAAAGCAAGAGAGAAGCTAAGGGAAAGGAATATAACAAGAGAGATAGATGGAGGTAAACTAAAAAGGGAGAACAGTATAGACAAAAAGAAAGGAACAGAAAGAAGGAAGGTGAGAAAGAGAGGGTTAAAGAGGATCTGTGATAGAGCAAACAAGAGAGAAAGAAGACAGACAAAGTAAGGCAGAGACAGAGAGAAACAGAGCGGGGTAGAGAGAGAGAGAGAGAAAGAGAGAGAGAGAGAGAAAGAGAGAGAGAGAGAAAGAGAATGTCAACTTGATAAGATGGGTCAGTGGTCAGTGCTGCTGCTTCACAGAGCTAGAGACCAGAGCTTTGGGGTCAATCCCCTCCTTGGTGACTGTCTGTGTGAGTTTCCTCCCACAGTCCAAAGATGTGCAGGGTAGGTGGATGGGCCAGGGAAAATTATCTGTAGTGTCCATGGATATGTGGGTTAGCTATGGGAAATGGGGTGGGCGTGGGGGTGATGATCTTTGAAGGGACTTGGTGTGTTTCCACATTTTAGGGATTCTACGACGCTCAAAATCCACGTAAAGACTAATCCATTCTAACGCAGTACACCTCTGAATGTCACAGCCCACTAAACAGAACGAGGTATGGAAGGTCTCAGGCAGTGCAGAGCCCTCAGGCTTGGAAGGATGCCAACACGCTCCGTCTCTTTTTTTCCAAAGAATAATGATTTATAAAGCTGCTTTTCCCATTCATGAGCTGCCCTTGGGGAAAGAAAGGAGTCAGATTAAAAGATGACAAGAAATTAAATTGTGTTGCCTCAGTTCTGCTGATGCAGCTGAGGGAGCAGGATATCTTGTCTGCTGCTTCCTGATAAATCACCATCGGAATTTCAATCGGAAATGGACAGAGTATAATTAGCAGCACGGTTTGCTGGTGTCAGCATTAAAACAAAATAGGAGTGGGGAAGACTGGAAGAAAATCGTTTCATTAGAAGAAAAAATATTGAAATGGGGCTGAAGCCAACCCAGTTCTGGTTTCTAGACAGTGATTAACAATATTTTCTTAAGCAGATAAAAAAAAGAGTAATTTTCCCAGTAATAATTAGAAGCTTCCCTTAAAGGGGACAGACTTCTCAGCTACCATGGCCAATAGACAGCTCCAGTACCTGAGTGGTCTCTGTGTGGGATCTTGCTGTACGCCGAGGGACACCAGCCCAGTGTCAGTCAGCGTGCGCCTCCCCATTGAAAGGCTTTCTCTTCCTCGTCATTTCTTTCGTAATGACTTCTTTAAAAATTATTTTCATGGGATTTGCCATTTATTGTCCGTCCCTAATTGCCCGGGAGGGCAATAGTGCTGTCCCTAATTGCCCCTGGACAAGGTGCTGCCTGTCCCTGGGATGGCAGTGGTGTTGTCTCTAATTGCCTCTGTGGAAGGTGGTGCCATCCCTAGTTGCCCCAGGGATGGTAGTGCTGTTACTAATTGCTCCTGGGGAAAGTGGTGCCACCTCTAGTTGCCCCAGAGATGGTGGTACTGTCCCTAATTGCCCCTGGGGAAAGTGGCATGAGCTGCCTTCTTGAACCCCCGCAGTCCACGTGGTGGAGAGACACCCATGGCGCTGTTCGGGTAGGAGTTCCAGGACTTCGACCTGGTGACACTGAAGGAACAATGTTACAGCTCATCTCCACCTTCTCAAAGGCAACTCGGGAGGGGCAATAAAGGCTGGGCCCACCAGTGGTGCCTACATCCCATCGATGAAGAAAGAAACCATCAGCCATGGAAGGAACTTGACCACATGAGTCTATTTCCTTGCCCTTCTAGGCGGTGGAGATCATGGGATATGGGGAAAAGGCAGGAGATTGGCAGTAGGTATTAGAGCAGGCAGAAAGGGCCGAATAGCCTCATTCTCCACCACAATAATTCTGTGATGGAATTTGAAAGATGCTGTCTAAGGAGTTTTGGTGAATTCTGCAGTGCATCTTGTACAGAGCGTCGGTGGTGGAGCGAGGAGATATTTGTGGATGTGGTGCCAATCAAGCGGCTGCTTTGTCTTGGATGGTGTTGAGCTTCTTGTGTGTTGTTGGAGCTGCAGCCATCCAGGCAAGTGGGGAGTAATCCCTCACACTCCTGACTCACAGCGAGTGACTGAGGTCTTGTGCATGTCCCAATAAATAAATACAAATGGCCCACCCACACTTCTCTCATGACTTTGAGAATGGGCTTGGTGCAGCTGTTCCCTGTCAACCCCTTCCTCGCTTTGGTTTACTTCGTCATAGAATCGTACAGCACGGAAACAGACCCTTCTGTCAAACCAGTTCATGCTGGCCGTTATCCCAAACTAAACTAGTCCCACCTGCCTGCTCCTGGCCCATATCCTTCCAAACATTTCCCATTCATGCACTTATCCAAATGTCTTTTAAACGCTGTAACTGGACCCATATGCACAGTTTCCTCTGGTAGTTCATTCCACAAATGAACCATTCTCTGTGGAAAAAACAATTGCCCCCCGTGTCTTTTTTAAATCTTTCTCTTCTGACTTAAAAATATGTCCCCTAGTCTTGAAATCCCCCACCCTAGGGAAACAACATCTGCCATTCACCTTATCTATGCCCCTCATGATTTTATAACCCTCTACAAGGTCACCCCTCAGCCTCTTATGTTCCAGTGAAAAAGTACCAGCCTATCCAGCCTCTCCTTATAACTCAAATGCTCCATTCTCGGCAAAATTCTGGTCAATCTTTTCTGAACCCTCTCTAGCTTCGTAATATCCTTCCTGCAACAAAACTGTACACAGTGCTCCAGAAGTGGCCTCACCAACATCCTTCACAACATCAACATAACGCCCCCAACTCCTGTACTCAAAATGTCTGAGCAATGAAGGCAAGTGTGCTAAACACCTTCCTAATCACCCTGTCTACCTGCTATGCAAACTTCATAGAATTATGTACCTGAACCCCTAGGTCTCTCTGTTCTACAACACCACCCAAGAGCCCTACCATTAATTGTATAAGTCCTCTCCTTGTTTGTATTTATCCAAATTAAACTCCATCTGCCACTTCTCAGTTCATTGACCCAGTTACTCAAGATTCCTTTGTCATCTTAAATAACCTCCTTCACTGTCTACTTTCGCACCAATCTTGGTCCCACGACACTCACAGCCGCTCCCCTAGCTGTACCATCTCTGCGGCTGGTACCCACTTCTCTTCCGGAGTGTAACCTCCTTTATTCTTTCATGGGATGTGGGCATCACTGGCAATGCCAGCATTTATTGCCCATCCCTCATTGATCTTGAGCTGAGTGGCTCACTAGGAAGAGCAGTTAAAAGCTAACCACTTTGCTGTGGGTTTGGAGTCACGTGTCGGCCAGACCAGGGTAAGGATGGCAGATTTCCCTTCTTAAAGAGGCTGTAGTGAATCAGATGGGTTTTTACTGCAGTCAGTGGTAGTTGGCATGGTCACCATTACAGATTAATCCAGTTTAAAGTCTGTTGATCACCATGGTGAGATTTGAACCCATGCTGCAAAGCAATAGCCTCTGCATTATTCGTTACTAACATTCTCATTAACCTATCATCTGCCACTCACATACATTCCCAAGGCACTTAGACTGTCCCTCAAGGAAGCCATTTCCTTCCTGAGAGAATTCTCTGTCACTGATCCAGTCCACCCTTTGGTTTCACACTGAGAGAGGCCTCACTTAAACAGCAATCCAGTCTGGATGGTGCCCTCATTCTGCAGGAGGTCCTCAATCACTGGGGGCTTGGTAGAACCTATTTGAGTTACACCATCTTAGTGTTATCGGTGGGGGCTAGGCATCAGAACTATGGAAGACAGTGACACAGATTTACGATAGGATAGGCAGCTCCCAGTTACTGACACAACCCACTAAGATCACGGCTCCATATCTCTTTACAATTCCAGTCTTACTATCTCATTCATCCTCATGCCTTAAGACTGCGCACACATTCGCTCCTGCACTGAGGGAATACCAGGACTTAGACACAGTGACATTGAAGTATGTGACGTAAAGAGGAGCTCTCACTCTCTTGACATCCATCTCTCTCAAACTTTCACATGCCCTCTCTCTCACACAGTCTCTCGTTCACACAGTCTCATTCACACTCTCTCTCACACACACACGTACTCTCACACACTCTCAATCACACACATTCCCTCTCACACACACGCTCTCACACTTTCACACTGTCTCTCTCTCACACACTGTCTCTCACATACTGTCTCTTACGCACACACTGTCTCTCACATACACACACATTCTCACACTCTCTCACACTCTGTCACGTGCTTTTTCTCACACACCGTCACTTTCTCACACACACTCTCACACACACATTCCTTCTCACACGCTGTCTCACTTTCTCAGTCTCTCATTCACATACACACTTACTCTCAGTCTCTCACACGCTGTCTCTTACACACACATTCCTCTCTCTCTCACACACACACACTCTTCCTCTCACACACACTCTCACACATACTCTCTCACACATTCTGTCTTATGCTCTCACACTCACACACATTTTCTCTCACACAAGCTCTCTCTCTCACACACTTTCTCTCACTGTCTCATGTACTCCCCCTCTCTCACACACTCCCTCTCACACACAGACACACACAGTCTCTATCACACTCTTACACTATCTCACGCTATCATACGTTCACATATAGTTGCACTTCCTCACATGATCCCTCGCACACTCACACTCTGCCACATTCTTCCCCCATCTCTCGCACACTCTCTCTTGCTCCCTCTCACACTCACTTTCACACTGGCTCACACTCTGCCATATCCTCTCCCGCTCGCACACACATTCTCCCTCACTCCCTCGCACACTTACTCTCACACACCTTATCTTTTAGGGGCAGTAACTAGTTTTTTTTTAATTCAGTCTTGGGTATCACTGGTAGGACTGGCATTTTCTGCCGATTCCTCGTGACCCTGGAAAGGTGGTGATCTAACTGAGGACACTGCTGAGTCACTGAAGGATCACCCTCAGGCTGATGCGGGGCCGGAGTTACGTATCTGCCCAGACCAGGTGAGGAAAGCAGATTTTCTTCCTGAAAGAACATTTGTGAGAATGTTAGGTTTTGGCAAGAATTCACTAGTTTATTGTACTTTTAAACAACAAATGTAATCCCCAAACTGCGGAGGTAGAAGGTTTCCTTCAGTCTGGGGACAAAAGTTCCAGATTAGTGCATCATCTCACGCTCAGCCCTGACCCCTGCCCTCTCAACTGATGTCAAGGACAATCGCTACGCAAGGGTCATTTCCAATGGCATCTCAAGACCAAGAGGAAACTAGTTGGTGCCAGGGCAGAACATTCTGGAAGTGACACATTTGAGATGCTAAGAGAGACTAAAGGCAGCTGAAGGAGTTAGAAAGCCCTAAATGTTACCATGGAAACCTCAGCCTAAACTGAGTCCTTCAGTAGGTAAGGTGGTGAGGGGAGCCTCGGGCCTACATCAGTGCTTTTCAAAACTTATCCTCATCAGCCATTCTCGCCAAGGAAGGCGGAGGAAAATCATCTGGGTCTTACAAAATGAACCCTTTAAATGAAAGTAGCGAGGTATGAATTACAATCTGTTAGTGGAGTTCAAAATGGATTATTCAGAACCTTGAATCTTTGCCAAGCAGCTGGTAATCATCTTGGATGGTAAGCAGAGGAGCTTGCGTAGAAAACCTTGAAAATGTTCCAGTCCATGAGTGACTGAAACGTTTAAGAATTTTAGATGGGAAATAGGTTGAACATCAAGAACTGAAGGAAGAAAGTGAAGACAAAAAAGTGTTAAGACCTGAAAAGAAGGCACTTTGATGCAGAGAGACCCTTTTACAACGAGCAATGGAAGCATGTTCCTCTAGGCTACAGAAACTGTTTCATTAAAGTGAGTATGTAAACAGTGAGTGGCACCCACGTGGACACAGGTCAGCCATCTTGGAAGACACAGGCAAACAGCTGAGTTCTCGAAAAGGAGCATTCCCCTCATAGACTGAGGCAAACTCATGTCAGTTTACTGTCAGCGAATTTGAATAGAATTGCAGGCATCACTACCCAACGAGCTCAATGCATTCTATGCTCGCGTTGAACAGAAGATCAATGTAACAACGTCACCTATCCCAGCAGCCTCGGGTGCACCTGTGCCCACAGTCACCGCCACAGGGGCGAGATCGGTATTCTTGAGAGTGAACCCACAGAGAGTGACTGAGTCCCTGGCCATGCACTCAGATCCTATGTGGACCAACTGGCCGATGTTTCTGCAGACATCTTTAACCTCTGCTTACAATAATCTGAAGTCCCCACCTGTTTCAAGAAGACTACCATCGTCCTGTTGCCAAAAAGAACCATGCAGTGTGCCTGAAAGACTACTGCCTGGTGGCTCTGACCTCAAAAACTATCAAATGCTTCAACACGTTAGTCATGGCTCACGTCAACCTGTGCCTATGAGATTGCCTTGATCCTTTGCAATTTGCCTACCAGTGCAATATATCCATGTCGGAGACCGTCTCCCTGGCCCTACACTCATCCCTGGAACATCTGGATAACAAGGATACCTACTTCAGACTTCTACTTACTGACTACAGTTCCACCTTCAACCCCATTTTTCCAAACAAACTCATCTCTAAACTCGGAGGTCCTAGGTCTTGCCCCCCCACCTCCTCTGTAAATAGCTTCTTGACCCATAGACTGCAGTCAGTAAGAAAAGGTGACCTCTCCACCATAATCCTCAACACCGGTGCCCCACAAGGCTGTGTATCCAGCCCCCTACTGTGCTCCTTATACGCTCACAACTGTGTGACCAAATTCTGCCCCAACTCCATTTACAAGTTTGCTGGTGACACCACTGTTGTAGGTTGGATCTTGAACAATAACGAGACAGAATACAGGAGAGAGATTGAGTGCTTGGTGGCACGATGTAAAGATAAACAACCTCTCCATCAACATCAGCAAAATAAAGGAGCTGGTCATTGACTTCAGGAAGTGGATTGGGGGGGCACGCTCCTGTCTGCATCAATGGTGCTGAGGCAGAGATGGTCAAGAGCATCAAGTTCCCGGGAGTGATGATCAACAATCTGTCCTGGTCCACCCATGTCAATGTGATGGTCAAGAAAGCACAATAATATCTCTACTTCCTCAGGGGGCTAAGGAAATTCGGCACGTCCACAAGGATTATTACCAAGTTTTATCGACGTGCCAAAGAAAGCACCTTACCTGGATACATCACAGCATGGTAGGGCAACGGCTGCTCCCAATACCACAAGAAACTACAGAATGGGGAACACAGCCCAGTCCATCACTCAAACCAGCCTCCCTTCCATTGACTCCATCTATACTTCCTGCTGCCTTGGGAAAGCGACCAACATAATCACAGACCCCTCCCACCCCGGTTCTACTCTCTTCCACCCACTTGCCCGTCAGGTGGAAGATATAAAAGTTTGAATACACCTCTGAACAGATTCAAGAACAGCTCCTTCCCTGCTGTTATCAGAGTTCTCTACAGACGTCTCAAATGTTAATTCTTATCTCTCACTGCACCTTCTCTGTAGCTGTAACACTGTATTCTGCACTCTGTTCTGCTCCCCGGATGTACTTTGTATGGTATGATCTGCCTGTATAGCACACAAAACATTTTTCACTGTACCTCAGTACGTGTGACAGCATTAAATCAAATCAAATCAACGATATGTGTTTAGTCAATATAATTTTTTGAAAATATATTCTTGTATACTCTCCTTGTCTTCAGATTGTGTAACATTTCAAAGCATAATCACTGTGTTACACCTGCCTTTAGATGAATATATGTATAAAACACTCCCGTTTAAGTGGAGACGCTGTAAATATTTACTTTGTATGAGAGTTGCTATTTATTGTTCTGATCCCAGCTGCTGTTCTTACAGGACAAGTCCAATTCCAGACTGAGATCTGACTTGATAGATCATGTTTTTGTTCTTTTTATCTATTTAACAAAGTGTTTTTTCATTGAATGCTTCAGCTGCATCTTTAATAATAAAACAAAATATATTACACAAAAGAAAAGATAAAATAGAATGAGTCAAGATATTCACACAGAACACAATTTGAAATGTTTCAAAAAGCATGGTAAAAATATAATTGTTTTACTCCCAGCACCATCACTTGACAGTATTCAAATATCATAAACTGTTCTCTTTACCATCACATATAATTTTGACACGGCTGTTTCTTTTCATTTACCATCTTCAGTATTTGATAGACTCTGCCTTGGTTATTAACACACCAGAGCTTAGACTTTCTCAGCTTTGAACAATTGTTTCAGGGTTCTAACCAAACACTTCTTGTCTGGAACTTTCAAACCCAACACCCATGTACCAAGGTAGCCCATTTCCTCCATGTTCTGTATGTTCTCTTTTCTTCAGGAGGAACTGTGTTTTATGCCAATCTCAGGCGAGGGCTTTGGCAACCTGAAATTAAAAGCTCTGAGTTATGCACTCTTCCCACAAGCAAAATAAAAATCAATTTCTGATTCTTCTTACTGAAAGCAAGCTAATGCTTTTCAAGGTAACTCTGTCAGCTTATAAACCCTCACAATGGAAACTGATTTCTATTATCACACCAGAGCTTCTCTCAAAGGCATTTTTTAAAAAATGCTCCAGAAATACTGATGAGTTAATCATTAAACCCCCTCATACACACAGATAAAAGCCCACATGCCACTAGTTCAAAATCCAAGCTCTAAAATAAATGATATTAATGCATGCAAATCACAAACCTTATATACTTTAATACAAGTGTGTGAACTACTTTATAAACAATATTAAGTCACTATAATGTCGTAGACTAACACTTAATTCCTCAAGGATCTATGAATAAATAAGAGTATTCAAGAATTCTTAAGTTAGGATTTGAGATGTTGATATTGGTTAATGCAGCCAAGTTGTTTCTGGTGGAACGTAGCTGTACATAAACCTGACCTCATGAATCTTTAGAACACTCTCCCCAGAGAGCAGTGGGCACTAAGAGGAAATAGACATATTTTTAAATTAATAATGATGAGTTCAAAAGTTATGGGGAGTAGGCAGGAAGGTGGACTTGAGGCTGAGATGAGATCAGCCATGATCTAATGAAATGGCCAAGCAGATTTGAGGGTCTGAATGGCCTACTCCTGCTGTTTATGTGTTTATTCCATAGAGAGACAGTGAGAGCGAGTGTTGTGCGTCTAAGTTCCATTAATGGCCTGCAATCTCTCCAGGCTGAGGTTTGAGCTGAACTATGAGTCTAACTGATTGGGCTTACTGTGCCTCAGGTAAAGACAGCATTAGCCTCGGACCAAGAGGCCCAGAGAGATGGGGAGAGGGCCCAGCCACAGGGACATGACATAGGCCAGGAAACACGTTACTGGGAGATTTACAGGCTTCGTTCTCCAATTCAATCCCAGAGGTTCTCCAGGAGGGTGGCAGAGTGGAAACTAACCTCCCCCCGGTCCTTCAGGGACACCAGTCTGACAGGCGCCACCAGTTTTCTTGATGCAGTTATACAAGGCCTTGGTGAGGCCACACCCTGAGTATTGTGCACAGTTTTGGTCTCCTAGTTTGAGGAAGGAGATTCTTGCTATTGAGGGAGTCCAGCAAAGGTTCACCAGACTGATTCCCGGGATGGCAGGACTGACATATAAAGAAAAACCGGACCGACTGGGTTCGTACAGGCTGGAATTTAGAAGAATGAGGGGTCATCTCATAGAAACATATAAAATCCTGATGGGACTGGACAGGCTCAATGCGAGAAGAACATTCCTGATGTTGGGAAGTCTAGAATTAGGGGTCACAGTCTAAGAGTAAGGAATAAGCGATTCAGGAGTGAGATGAGGAAGAATTTCTACACTCAAAGTTGTGAACCTGTGGAATTCTTTCAGAGAGGAAGCTGTTGGGGCCAGTTTGTTAGATATACTCGAGAGGGAGCTGGATGTGGTCCATGCAGCTAAAGGGGCCAAGGGGTATGGAAAGAAAATGGGAATGGGATACTAAGATTGTATGATCAGCCATGATCATATTGAGCGGTAGTGTAGGCTCGAAGGGCCAAATGGCTTACTCCTGCTCCTGTTTTCTATGTTTCCATGATTCTCCCACTGAACATGCAAAGCTTCCCCACCTTATTTAACAATCCAATTCATCAGCAGTGGGAGCCTCTCACTGAGATATGACCCACCCTGTGGCTCCCTGGCCCTGTGATGAGGGACTGGAAGGGAGGAAGGAGGCACCTTCACATGAGGAGGGTGAGGCTGCCTCTCCAAGAGACAGCCAGAATCAGGCTGGAAAGCTGATGGACACGGTTCAGATCCTAACTCCTGTATTTGCCACCTTCCCCCAGGTGCCAGCAAACTAGAGCTGGCTTTCCCTGTGTAAGAACTAGGAGCAGGATAGGCAATTGAGCGCCTCAAAACTGTTTGGCCATTTAACACGATCATGGATGATCTCAGTTCAGCCTCAACTCTATTTTCCTGCCCACTCCCCATAACCCTTTCACCCATTACTGATGAAAAATCTCTCTCTTCAAATTTATTCAGTGCCCTGCATACACAGATTCATGACCTTTTGAGAGAAATAATCCTTAAGCTATCTTAAATCTGCTGTCCCTTATCCTAAAACTATGACCTCTCATTCTAGATTGCCCCACGAGGAAACATCCTTTCTACGACTACTTTGTCGATCCCCTTTACCATCTTACCATCTAACTGAGTTAGATCTCCCCTCGTTCTTCTTAACTCCAGTAAATATAGGCCTAAGCTGTTCAATCTGTCTTCATAAGACAAACCCCTCAAGTCCAGAATGAATCTAGTAAACATCCTGTGAATATATGCCGCCACAAGTAAGAGGATCAAGGCTGCACACAATACTGCAGGTGCAGTCTCACTAAAGCCTCATACAGGGGCAGCAACTCTTGCCCATTTATATGCTATATTCCTTTCGCAATAAATGTCAACTTTCCATTTGCCTATTCCCTGCTGTCCCTGCACACTGGTTTTCTGTGATTCATACACATTAGGCCGCATGATGTCTATGTCTGATGCTCCAGGCCCTAAAGTGGAAATCATAGAGACAAAGATGTACATCACGGAAACAAACCCTTCAGTCCAACCTGTCATGCCGATCAGGTATCCTAAATAAATCTAATCCCGTCTGCCAGCATTTGGCCCATATCCCTTCAATCCTTCCTATTCATATACCCATCCAGATGCCTCTTAAATGTTGTAATTGTACCAGCCCCCACCACTTCCTCTGGCAGCTCATTTCATATACGCACCCTCTGTGTGAGAATGGTGCCCCTTAGGTCCCTTTTAAATCTTTCCCCTTCTCACCTTAAACCTATGCCCTCTAGTTTTGGGCTTCCCTACCCTGGGGAAAAGACCTTGACTATTCACCCTATCCTGCCCCTCATGATTTTTATAAGTCCTTATAAGGTCACCCCTCAGCCTCCGATGTTCCAGGGAGGGTCGTGTTGAGAAAGGCCACACCCTGGGCTCAAATAATTCTGCTGAAGGGGTTTCCCACTCTGCTCTGAAGGGTAGACCTGGGCTTGGGCTCTCATTCTTCTTATTTCACATCCGCAAATTTTGAGTCTCCCTCCATCTTGAGGAGAACCTTCCCTCAAATATCCCTAGCAGTCTTCTATCTGCCTCAGCTGCACCTCCCTCTCGAGATTTCAGGCTTGTGGCTGGAATCCCAGAGCTCCAGATCAACCCTCCACACAGAGGGAGTGCTCCTGTATTGGAGCCACTGCCTTTCATGCAGGACTTCAAATCCTCTTGAGTGAACGAGACCCTATGCGAGAAATGAGGAGTGATGTGGCCAATGTTAATCCCTGACCTGCCCGTGGACACAATGTGATTACCAATGCACAGGAAGTCAGAGCAAGAGTAGGCCACTCTGCCCCTCAAGGCTGTTCTGTCACTCAGTAAGCTCGTGGTTGATCTGGTTCATCACCCCTCCATCTTCCCATCTGCCCCGCCACATGACCGTTGACACTTGTCCATTAGCAATCTCTCCAACTCGGCCTAGGCTGTAGTCAGTGACCCACTGCTCTCCTGGGAACAGAATTCCATAGGTGATTGATCCTGTGGGACACATTCTCTTCATCTGTAATTTAAATAGAAGCTCCCTTTACTTTAACAATCTAAACACCTACCCAACACCACCACCCCCCCATCACACCAACCCCCAGCAGTGGGATCTTGCTATGCCAAGACTCATTGCTCCATTTCCCCCGTTCTAACAAGTCACTGCACTTCAAAGAGCTGCTTCCTCACAAAGTGCTGGGGAGCACTCCCCGAGGATGGGAGTGGCGCTGTGCAAATGCAGATACTTTCCCTTCACTTGGCGGGGACAGACACCAATTCTTCCTGTCGGTGTCTCTCGAGCAGCCCGAAGGAGTGAGAGAGAGTGGAGATCTGATAAAGATGGACAGGAGCAGCCCAGGATAAATGAGAGTGTCTTTAAGCAGAGTTTTAATCTTCTGCACCATCTCACCTCTTTGATGTTATTTTCCAAACCCCTGTCACGAGCTGTTTCCTGGAGAAAGATTTGAGGTGAAAAAGTGAGGCCGAGGTATAATTTGGGCTGCAGGAGGAGTAGGGAGCTGAGAATGAGTCTTTCACAGTGATGGATTTTATACATCAGGCTCAAGTCAGTAACGATAACTTTAACACAGGCACAGCAATATCTGAGCTCTCACAACCTCCTTATTGGTCACGCGTTTATCCCCAAGATCATATCCGTTCACAATTCCACTCTCACTCAGGAAAGTCTCACCTCCAGAAATTACTGTTGCATTACAGCAGAGATCCCTGAGCAGATCAGCTTGCCCCTTTACATTAGACCAGCCAGGACTACACCTTTAAGATAGAGCAAGCTAGCTTGTACCTTTACGATGTTCAGTATCCTCTCCCTCCACCACCGACGCTCAGTGGCAGCAGTGTGTACCATCTACAAGATGCGCTGCAGAAATTCACCAGAGATCCTCAGACAGCACCTTCCAAACCCACGACCACTTCCATGTAGAAGGACAAGGGCAGCAGATACATGGGAACACCATCCCCTACAAGTTCCCCTCCGAGCCACTCCCCATCCTGACTTGGAAATATATCACCGTTCCTTCACTGTCACCGGGTCAAAATCTTAAAACTCCCTCCCGAAGAACCAGGGCCTTCTCAAGGGCAATTAGGAGTGGGCAATAAATGCTGGCTCATCCAGGAATACCCATACCCCATCACAGAGTCAGCCCAAGCTACTATAACAACAACTTGCATTTTTACAGCTCCTTCAAATTATTAAACCTTCCCAAGATGCTTTGGAGGAGCATAAAACAACACTTAGCCATCCATTCAGGACGGGAGAGCAAAGATTTGGTCGGTGAATGTGGTTTTCAGAGAGAGATCGTAAAGGAGACAGAGAGAGACGAAGGCAAGGGAGAATTGTGACAGCACCTGGAGGTGAGGGAGCGATCAAAATCAGGACGGAGTGCAGACATCCCTGAGGAGAGCAAGGCCAGAGGAGGTCACCAAGGTAGTGAGGTTCCCAGATTGGAAAACCAGGAGGAGAATTTTAAAACCAAGACATTGTTATCCTGGGAAATGATGTAGCTCAGCAAGTTTGCCCCCAGCCAGATACAGGCTTGAACCTCCTCTCGGCCAACAGTGAGGTTGAGGTGTTTATTAAAGCAGCTTGAATTAGACTCCAGCAGGGTCTTACATAACTGTTACCTATCTGCAGTGGTAACCTCCAACATGCAGTTGGAGACAGAGGCCATTGTACCAACACAGGCCACTGGGGCCTCACCAGACCCAGAAGCAATCTGGGATAGGCCCCCAGTCCTGCCCCGCCTCCTCCCTTTTTGGGGTCCCAACAGCTACCAGCTACACCCCTACTCCTGAAATCTCAGTCCGCTCTCCCCCAACACGCCAGGATCCTTTCCAACGCTCCGAGCCCTTTAATCGCTCCACGCCTTGCTGCTGCCCCCTTGCCTGCTGGGTCACCACCCCACTCTCGCACTGTGTCACCGTCAGCCACCTTACCCAGGCTGGCCTACAAGTGACGCCAGACCCACAGCGACACAACTGACCCTTAAATGCTCTATGGCAAGATGGGATGGGCAATAAATGTTGGCCTAGCCAGCCAGGCCCACGTCCAAGAAACAAATCAACATGCAGTATTACATGAAGCATTATGATGATCTGGGTTCATATTGAGTCAGATATCTGGAGGTTGATTAACAATGATCTACCAAAACTAATATGACATTTCAGCCGAACATACATTGGGTTATATGCTTAGATTTCAGCTATGGAGAAGGCTGGCAGACTGAGGGAGTGCCGCGCTGTCGGAGGGTCCGTGCTGAGGGAGCGCAGTGCTGTCGGAGGGTCAGCGCTGAGGGAGCGCCGCGCTGTCGGAGGGTCAGCGCTGAGGGAGCGCCGCGCTGTCGGAGGGTCAGCGCTGAGGGAGCGCCGCGCTGTCGGAGGGTCAGCGCTGAGGGAGCGCCGCGCTGTCGGAGGGTCCGTGCTGAGGGAGTGCCGCGCTGTCGGAGGGTAAGTGCTGAGGGAGTGCCGCGCTGTCGGAGGGTCAGCGCTGAGGGAGCGCCGCACTGTCGAAGGGTTAGTGCTGACCACCCCCACATCCCAGCCCCATCACTGACCCTGTGCTGCTGAATGAGGTGATGATGTACAGGGGCCAGGGACAGAAACCAGTGTTACACCTGTTTTAGCCTACTCCCCACTGCAGCCCGCAGCCTGTGTTATAAGCACCTGATGTACTCATCAATCCCAATCCCAGCTCAAACATTAAGGTCAGTGTGGCTCAGTGACAACTGAGGAACCAATGTATGATTTCTCAATCGAAAATGACTTCCAATGTTTAGTCAGAAAATGTCTTATCTTAATTAAGAATCGAGGAACCAGTCAGAATGTAATAAAAACACACTTTATAATTGACAGCTTATTACCAGGCAGTTAAATGGGTCTCACTGAGCAATGATAGCAGCTCCAGGAAACAGATAATCACAGATCGGAATGACAATTATGTTATTAAACTAACACCCAGCTTTTTAGATCAAAGAACAAAGAATGGCCCCTTCAGCCCACCAGGCCAATGCTGACACATGATGACTTTCTAAACTAAAAAATCTTTAGTGTCTACGCTGTCCATATCCTGCTATTTGTGCCTACACATATATCTGTCAAGATGCCTCATAAACATCGCAATTGTATCAGCCTTGCCTGGTAAGGTATTAAGGACAACAGTGAGGTCAGATAGAGAGTAATACTCTCCACTAGTCAGGGGGTCTTGGTGATGGAGCTGAGGTTTAAAATTAGAGACAGGTCCCTCTGTAACATTCCCACATCCAATGGGAAATCAATCTATCCCCCACAAATGGAAACTGATGTCAGGGAAATGGCCCATTGTAAAACTGAGCTTGATAGAGTTTAGTTAAGACAAGTTACGAGAGGGCATGGGATAAAGAGTTAAGTTACAGATCAACGATGATCTCAATGAATAGCAGGACAGGTTCAAAAGAATGAATGGCCTCCTGTCCTTAGAAGGTGAACAGAGAAGACAAGACTGCCTCGATGTAATGTTCAGGATGGACACTACAGGGCAAGGCCATTAGGAACAGGCACAAGGGCTGAATGGACTCTTCCTGTTCTAGTGTCAATCCCACACTAATCCCACTGCCCCGCTCTCTCCCCGTAGCCCTGTATCGATCCCACACTAATCCCACTGCCCCGCTCTCTCCCCGTAGCCCTGTATCGATCCCACACTAATCCCACTGCCCTGCTCTCACCCCGCCCCGTAGCCCTATATCGATCCCACACTAATCCCACTGCCCAGCTCTCCCCCCTCCGTAGTCCTGTATCGATCCCACACTAATCCCACTGCCCTGCTCTCCCCCCCCGTAGACCTGTATTGATCCCACACTAATCCCACTGCCTCACTCTCCACCCCGTAGCCCTCTATCAATCCCACACTAATCCCACTGCCCCGCTCTCCCCCCCGTAGACCTGTATTGATCCCACGCTAATCCCACTGCCTCACTCTCCACCCCGTAGCCCTGTATCGATCCCCAAACTTCGATCATGAAGGAATAAATCCCAACATTGAAATCTGCCCAGAGTCTCCGTAATAGTGTCTATCATGTCTATGTGACTTGTTTTGAGTTGCCATCTTGAAATAAACTCCACCTTGTTTCTCATTCGAGCACCCAGTGGTTTTCCTCGACCACGCCTCTCCCCACCAGGAGGCAGCGAAAGTACCAACTGGATCTCACACCAGGTGTAAGCTGCGATGAGCGTTCATTCTACAACATGGTGGCAATGTTGGGCAGCACTTTATCTTAGAGCGATGCAGCAAGTGGGTGGAGAGATTAAAAATTGTGGGGCACAACTCCGCATTTGAAGCTAAAAGGCACCACTGAACAGAACATTGTGGTAAGGTTCAACATGTGTTAAAGCATGTCAGACCCGGTAGGGGACACACTGCAACAGGTGGGTTAGCAAATCCCTATAGGAAGTAGGATTAGTCACTCCACATAGACACAGAGTCTACCACAAGACAACCGTCTGTGGGACATAAGAACATAAGAAGCAGGAGCAGGAGTAGGCGTAGGCCATGTGGCTCCACCATTCAATAAGATCGTGGCTGATCCTTTCATAAACTCAGCTCCACTTACCCACCCACTCATCATAACCCTTAGTTCCTTAACTGTTCAGAAATCTATCGAACTTTGCCTTAAAAACATTCAACGAGGTAGCCTCAGCTGCTTCACTGGGCAGGGAATTCCACAAATTCACAACACGCACGTTCTTAGAGTCATACAGCACAGAAACAGAGCCCACAGTTCTGCCGATCATGTTCCCAAACTAAACTAGTCTCACCTGCCTGCTTTTGACCCGTATCCCTCCAAACCATTCCTATTCATGTACCTATCCAAATGCCTCTTAACTGTACCTGCATCAACTAGGGACGGGTAATAAATGCCACACAACCAACGATGCCCACATCCCACACATGAAGAGGAAAAAGTCTACCACTTCCTCTGGCAGTCCACTCCACATACAAGCCACCTTCTGTGCGAAAAATGTCCCCTTTCTAAACCTTTCGAATCACCATAATCCTATGCCCTCTAATTTTGGACCCCCCTACTCTACCCAGGGAAAGGACTTTTGCTATTGACCCTATCCAAAAATCTCTATAAGGCCACCCCTCAAACTCGTACGGTCCAGTGAAAAAAGTCCCAGATTATCCAGCCTCTCCCTATAACTCAAACCCTCCATTCCTAGCAACATCCTGCTAAATCTTTTCTGAACCCTTTCCAATTTCATAATATCCTTTCTGTAACAGGGCGACCAGAACTTCACACAGTGCTCCAGAAGAGGCCTCACCAACGTCCCTGTACAACCTCAACATGACATCCCAACCCCTATACTCAATGGTTTGAGCAATGAAGGCAACTGTGCTAAACACCTTCTCAGCCACCCTGTCTCCCTGCTACGTAATATTCAAAGAAATATGTACGTGAACCCGTTAGGTCTCTCAGTTCGACAGCACTACCCAGGGCACCATTATCTACATAAATCCTGCCCTTGTTCATTGTAGCCTCTTATTTATCTAAATTAAACTCCATTTGCCACTCCTGAGCCCATTGACCCAATTAATCAAGATCCCTTTGTAATCTAAGATAACATTCTTCATTAAAAAAACACAAAAGGACTGCGGATGCTGTAAATCAGGAACAAAAACAAAGTTTCTGGAAAAGCTCAGCAGGTCTGGCAGCATCTGTGGAGGAGAAAACAGAGTTAACATTTCGGGTCCGGTGACAGCGTCCCACCTGCATTCACATCCAGTAGATCATCTGATGCCATTTCCGCCACCTCCAGCAAGATGCCACCACCAGACACATATTCACCTCCCCTCTCTTGTCCACCTTCCGCAGGGACCGTTCCCTCTGGGACACCCTGGTCCACACTTCCTTCACCCCCAACACCTCCCCACAGCCCTACTGCACCTTCCCCTGTAACCGGCGAAGGTGCAACACCTGCCCATTTACCTCCTCCCGCCCCAGTATCCAAGGGCCCAAACATACCTTCCAGGTGAAGCAGCACCTCACCTGCACTTCCCAGAATCTAGTCTACTGTATTCACTGCTCACAATGTGGTCTCCTCTACATTGGGGAAATGAAGCGTAGACTTGGCAACCGTTTCACAGAACATCTACGTTCTGTTCGCAAAGAAGACCCTGAACTACCTGTCACCTGCCACTTCAATGCACCACCCTGCTCCCTGGCCAACATCTCTGTGTCTGGCTTGCTACAGTGTTCCAGTGAAGCCCAACGTAAGCTGGAGGAACAACACCTCATTTTCCGCTTGGGGACCCTACAGCCCTCCGGACTCAATGTTGAGTTCAATAATTTTAGGGCCTAAACTCTTCCATGTCCCAGCCCCCCACCACACACAGCAGGCCTTGTTACCACATAGCCTGCCACTACAGACCCCCTGTTGTTTGTCACTAACAGTCCCCACTAACAACCATTCACCCTCCCAGCCTGATTGTTAGCAACTCCTTTGTCTGTCCAACTGTCTTTCTCTCTCTTTGAGCTCTGTCCTATCGTTTACTCCCTACCCCACCCACCTCCCTATTTTCTGCATATAAACTGACGTTTTCCCAGCCACCATCAGTTCTGAGGAAGGATCACCGGACCCGAAATGTTAACTCTATTTTCTCCTTCACAGATGCTGCCAGACCTGCTGAGCTTTTCCAGCAACTTTTTTTTTTTATAACCTTCTTCATTGTCAACTATACCACAAATTTTGGTGATATCCGCAAACTTGCTAACCATGCTTTTTATATTCCCATCCAAGTCATTTATGGAAATGACAAATAGTAGTGGGCCCAGTACCAATCCCTGTGGAACACCGCTGGTCACAGGCTTCTGGTGCAAAAAATAACTCGCCACTACCCACCCTCTGTCTCCATTAGTCAAGCCAAGTTTGCAGTAAAAATAATGGGGCAGTTGCCTGTTACAGCAGGAAGGACACCCAACAGCAAAGGAAATCTGAAATATAGAAAGTTCTCCACTTTATGGGGACTTTCAGAGCTCGTGCTGTCAGGAACAAGATCAAAGTCAATCGTCTTCAACACAGAGATCTGTCAACCCCCAAAGTCCAAAGGGCACATGCTCTTGGACAATTGTAAATCTTCCAGGCCAACTGAAGTCAACAAGGGCTGTAGGGGAGGTGGGGATTGTGCTTATGGACTTAAATTGACAACAGGATAAAATATGCTGTTCACAATGGAGGAAAGGCAGTGTGGGAAGGTACAAGTTTGATAATGAGGAGGGAGTTACGCACTGCGCAGTGTTAATGGGGTTGTACCAGTGTGAATTCCACAGCTTTAATAACCGTTCATAGATTGAAAGGATCAGCAAGAACACTTTCTGGAACAAACTGTTCCTCAAGATGGAGGAGATAAGGAGATGCTGTTATGAACGGGATTGTGAGCAACATGAGAATGAACCATCTCTGCAAAGAAACAACATAAACAAGCTGTTTTCTAAGAGAGAGGAGATAACAATTGCTTGATAATCTGCTGCCTCGTGACAAATGAGTGATTAAAGACTGCCTTCAGAAGGATTGTGCTGAAGTAAAGGGGTTTTATTGCAGGAAAGGCTGTGTTTTAAATAAACAGCTAACCCCGGATGTAACAAGAAACAGGGGAGTTACTTCTCATGAGGCTACAGACATGACGTCTCCAGAAATAGAGTCAATGTTGGGGATGAAAGAATCTATTGAATCATCAATAACGTCACATTACAAATTTGAACGAGAGAAAATTCTATAAGAATCCAACATCAGAACTAGCGAGTAGCGGGTTCGAAGAACAACACTGCACAAGAATGGGCACTTCCAGAGATGGACTCTGTTGGTCAAAACCTGGCCCAGATTCCATCATTAATCGGGTTATCGCAGGTTGAGTTGCGAGGAACAAAAACAGAAGTTGCTGGAAAAGCTCAGCAGGTCTGGCAGCATCGGTGAAAGAAAAAAAACCCTGAGTTAACATTTCAGGTCCAGTGACCCTTCCTCAGAACATTGTGAGGAATTGAGTTGTGAGGATTAACTCGCTCAATTGAGGGGTCTTATTTTGGTTGTTACATGCAATAAAGTTTGAATCATTATTTCAGTACTTAACTGTAAGATTTCTTAATAAGTAACCAAATTACAGGTAACCTCTTGTTGTTTGGCCACAACAGTGTCCTATAGACTCAGGTGTGAATATAACTTTACGCTGTGAAGAAGTATACCCAACATTGAGGTTTCCGCTGCACATCTCGTTTTGGACAACAACCTCTTCTCATTAGCCTCCCCAATGGTAAAAGAGATAAAAGGTACTGCAGATGCTGGAGAATCCGAGATAACAAGGTGTGTGGCTGGATGAACACAGCAGGCCCAGCAGCATCACAGGAGCAGGAAAGCTTGACGTTTCGGGCCTAGACCCTTCATCAGAAAAACATGGTGTTTCTGATGAAGGGTCTAGGCCCGAAACGTCAAGCTTTCCTGCTCCTATGATGCTGCTTGACCTGCTGTGTTCATCCAGCCCCATGCTTGTTATCTAGCCTCCGCAATGGGTTTCCTCAACTTTACCCGACTGAGCAGGTCCTACAGATACCAACCCGGAAACAAAACGGTGGCTGTGGCTCTGTCCGCAAGGTCCGACGCTGCGATGAGCTGAGGTTACGATATACTGTAAAATATGATCCGCTCAGTTGATGGGCGATCAGGGACGGTCTTACCAGCATTACCCATTTCCCATTGCGAGAATATTTACGAAAGATTTCTGACCATGGATTTGGGATTAAAGTCAGATGCAGTTCTCGATAAGGCTGAGTGAGGGGTTACACTTCAGTGACTGGGCATTGACTCAGCCCGCCCCAATATAAAATAATTCTCCTCGTTAACATCACGGCTTTGTCCCTCCCTATCCTCGTAACCCTCCCCCCTACCCACCTCCCTCAATTCACAACTCTCCCAGTCGCCTCCAGAGCCTCGCACACCTCCCACTCCCATTTGCTGTCATGCCCTCAGCTAGCTGGCAGCTGCACAATAATACTCCTTCCTTCAACCCTCACTCCCTCCACAACCCTCACTCCCTCACCCCCCTCAGACCTTCACACAATCTCATTCCCTCAGAGCCTCACACATCCTCACACCCTCACTGCTCACACCCTCACACCTGGTCAAACCCTCACAGGCCCTCAACTCCTCACACCTTCACACCCATGCACCCTCGCACTCTCACACCCACTCACCCTCTCCACCTCTCACCCTTTCTCTCAGACACTCTATAAAACCTCCTCCCTCTTTGACCTTCGGTCACCAGTCCTAAAATCTCCCTCGGTGTCTCAGCGTAAAACAGATAACCCTCTTGTGAGCTACCTTGGAATGTTTTACACGTGAAAGGTGCTACATAAATGGAGATAGTTGCTGACCCCCTCCCCCAACCCCTCCCACTTTGACTAAGCTTTTGGTCATTCCCCGCTTAATATGCCCTTCTCTGACTCAGTAAATGTTGGTGCCTGATGATGACACTGACTCTATGAATCTCCGACAGTGTCAGAGACAAGATTGTTGGGGGCTAAGGTGTGGGTTTTAACCCAATGAGGACCCGCAGGCCTCTGTGCTGCCAGCAGGGGGTAGCAGCAGTACACAGGAAGATGCCTGGACCCTGACTGTCACTAGCTCAAGGGGAGAGACCACTCAGTTAGCCATTCCCCTCTCCCCACGACCAGACCCTCGACCTCGCCATGACTCTGCAGAACCCGAAACCCACCCCCTTCCCTCATCTCAGCACAGCTCCCCAAGTGACTGGAAGAAGGAGGCACAGCACAGAGTGGGTGCAGCTTATGTTGTCAAAACGATATTAAAAGTTAAATCATCATATCTCCATTAAACTGACACCCCAGCCTGCAGCTCCTCACAAATGCAAATACCTTGTGGATACTAGCCCTCAAATACAGCGTATTCAAATATTTAACAAAAACAAACTGAAAGGACTGCAGATGCCGGGAATCAGAGACAAAAACAGAAATTGCTCAGAAAGCTCAGCAGGTCTGGCAGCATCTTTGGAGAGAGAAACAGAGTTAATGTTTCGGGTCTGGTGACCCTTCCTCAGACCTGATTCTAGCTGAGTAAACGTTGGTATATATGTGAGAGAAGGGGTGTGGGGAGGAGTAAACAATAGATGGAGAAGGAGCCCAGAGAGAGAGAGAGAGAGAGAGAGAGAACAACAATTGGATAGACAAGGGAATGGATAGCGATCAGTCTGGGAGAATGAGTAGTTACTAATGGGGACAATTAGTGGTTAACAATGGGTTGTGTGTAATAGCAGACTCTATTTCTGAAGAAGGGTCTAGGCCCGAAACGTCAGCCTTCCTGCTCCCCTGATGCTGCTTGGCCTGCTGTGTTCATCCAGCTCTACACCTTGTTATCTCAGATTCTCCAGCATCTGCAGCTCCTACTATCTCTGATAACAAGGCCTGATGGGTGGGAGTTCGGGTAAGGCCATGGGAGAAGGTGCCTCAGGCCCTAAAATTATTGAACTCTATATTGAGTCTGGAGGACTGCAGGGTCCCTAAGTGGAAAGTAAGGTGTTGTCCTTCCAACTTACACTGAGCTTCGCTGGAACACTGCAGCAAGCCTGAGACAGAGATGTTGGCCAGGGAATATGGTGGTGTGTGAAAAGTGGCAGGTAACTGGAAGCTCAGGGTCTTTTTTGCGAGCAGAACGTAGATGTTGTGTGAAACGGTCACCCAGCCTACCATTATTTCACCAGTGTAGGGGAGACCACATTGTGAGCAGTGAACTAGAATTTTTTTTTTTATTCATTGACGGGATGAGGGAGTCACTGATTAGGCAGCATTTGCTCAATATAGACTCAATATAGAGTTCAATAATTTTAGGGCCTGAGGCACCTTCTCCCATGGCCTTACCCGAACTCCCACCCATCAGGCCTTGTTATCAGAGATAGTAGGAACTGCAGATGCTGGAGAATCTGAGATAACAAGGTGTAGAGCTGGATGAACACAGCAGGCCAAGCAGCATCAGAGGAGCAGGAAGGCTGACGTTTCAGGCCTAGACCCTTCTTCAGAAATAGAGTCTGCTATTACACACATATTGCCCATCCTTAATTGCCCAGAGGGCCGTTAAGAGTCAACCATATTGCTGTGGGCCTGGAGTTACATGTAGGCCAGACCAGGTAAGGATGGCAGTTTCCTTCCCTAAAGGACAGTAGTGAACCAGATGGGTTTTTCCAACAATCGACAATGGATTCACAGTCATCATTAGACTCTTAATTCCAGATATTTTATTGAATTCAAATTGCACCATCTGCTGTGGCAGGATTCGAACCCGGGTTCAGGTTGTACAGGACATTGGTGAAGCCTCTTCTGGAGTACTTTTCCTGTTCTGGTCACCATGCTATAGGGAGCATATTATTAAGCTGAAGAGGGTTCAGAAAAGATTTACCAGGATGTTGCCGGGAATGGAGGGTTTGAATCATAAGGAGAGGCTGGGACTTTTTTCACCGGAACATGGGAGGTTCAGGGCTGACCTTATAGAGGTTTATAAAATTGAGTGGTATAGATAAAGTGAATAGCAAAGGTCTTTTCCCCCGGCTCAAAACCAAGGGGCATAGTTTTAAGATGAAAGGAGGAAGATTTCAAAAAGACATGAGGGTCAACTTTTCTACACAGAGAGTGGTTAGTGGGATGAATGTTTGGGTGGATATGGGTACAGTTACAGTGTTTAAAAGATATTGAGATAAGTACATGAATAGGAAAGGGTTGGAGGGAAATTGGCCAAGCACAGGAAGGTGGGACTAGTTTAGTTTGGAAACGTGGTCGACATGGACTGGTAGGACTAAAGGGTCTGTTTCCACGCTCTATGACTCAGTGACACAAGAAATCTGAGCCGATATCCCAGTGAGGTACCAAGGGAGTGTCAATGGTCAGGTACGTGGTCTTTAAGAGAAGATGGTAATCTAAGGCAAAAACAGATATCGATGAAAAATCTCAGCAGGTCTGTGTTCTGAGGAAGGGCCACTGACCCAGAACGTTAACTTGGTTTCTCTCTCTCCACAGGGGCTGTCAGACCTGCTGAGATTTCCCTGCAATTTCTGTTCCTGTTTCTGTTTTCCGGCACCTGCATTTCGTAGGGCTTTTTTTTGATGTTAATCGAAGGCCCTGTCTTTTGGAGGAGGGCTGTGGGTGGGGATGGGGAAGGGGCAGGGGCAAGTTTATCTCTTGGTCCATTTTGGAAAACAGCAGGGGCAGTGCCCCCTCTCCCAGAGAAGGTGACCAAGACATCCCGATTTTGCTATGGATATCCCAGATTTGCATAAGATGTCCCAACAATTTCTTCAAAGTAGCCTCCATGTCCTGGTTTACATCAGAATCTCATGTAGGCCAGACCAGGTATGGCCAACACTTGGTTCCCAGAACCAACAATTGACAGACATTAGATTTTTAATTCTGGATTTTTTGCCCCAATTGAAAATTAAATCTGCACCCCATTCTCCCAGAACCTTACCAGAGTCTCAGTGATAATTCCGCTCAGCCATCATCCCCTGCCCCCCATAGATTGCTGCAATGAGGAGTTAGAAATGGTGTAAAATGTCTTGGGCTTTCAATGTCAGACAACATTTGACAAATGAAAGCCAAATACTGTAGATCCTGGAAATCAGAAAGTGTTGGAGAAACTCCGCGAGTCTGACAACGTCTGGGGAGAGAGAAACAAAAGTTAACATTCTGATTTCAGTTTGACTCTTCAGAATTCAGTTCTGAAAAAAATCACACAAAACGTTAACCTGGTTTCTCTCTCTCCACAGATGCTGCCAGACCTGCTGAGTTTCTCCAGCACTTTCTGATTTTATTTGACATGTAATGTAAATCATAGAGTCCCTACAGTGTGGAAAGCAGGCCATTCGGCCCATTCAGTCCACAACAACCCACCAAAAAGCATCCCACCCAGATGCACCCCCTCTACCCTATCCCTGTAATCCTGCATTTCCTGTGGCTAATTCACTTAACCTGTACACCCCTGAACACTATGGGTAATTTAGCATGGCTGATCCACCCTAACCAGCACATTTTTGTGACTGTGGGAGGAAACCCATGCAGACACGAGGAGAACAGCAATCTCCACACAGACAGATACCTGAGGGTGGAATTGAACCTGGGTCCCTGGCGCTGTGAAGCAGCAGTGCTAACCACTGAGCCGCCCTTAAATATAAATAAACATTCTAAAAACATAGTCTCCGCCGCATCTGCTCCCAGGATGAGGCATTCCACTCCCGTACATCTCAGATGTCCTCATTCTTCAAGGACCGCAACCCCCGCCCCCCACAGTGGTCGAGAACGCCCTCGACCGTGTCTCCCGCATTTCCCGTAACTCATCCCTCACACCCCGTCCCCGCAATAATAACCAAAAAAGAATCCCCCTCGTCCTCACGTACCACCCCACCAACCTCCGGATCCAACGCATCATCCTCCGACACTTCCACCATCTGCAATCAGACCCCACCACCAAAGACATTTTTCCCTCCCCACCCTTATCTGCCTTCCGGAGGGACCACTCCCTCTGTGACTCCCTTGTCCGCTCCACACTCCCCTCCAGCCCCACCACACCCGGCACTTTTCCCTGTAACCGCAGGAAGTGCTACACCTGCCCCCACACCTCCTCCCTCACCCCAATCCCAGGCCCCAAGAAGACTTTCCACATCAGGCAGATGTTCACCTGCACATCTGCCAACGTGGTATACTGCATCCGCTGTACCCGTTGTGGCTTCCTCTACATCGGGGAAACCAAGCGGAGGTTTGGGGACCGCTTTGCAGAACACCTGCGCTCAGTTCGCAACAAACAACTGCACCTCCCAGTCGCGAACCATTTCAACTCCCCCTCCCGTTCCTCAGATGACATGTCCATCCTGGGCCCCCTGCAATGCCACAGTGATGCCACCCGAAGGCTGCAGGAACAGCAAATCATATTCAGCCTGGGAACCCTGCAGCCCAATGGCATCAATGTGGATTTCACAAGCTTCAAAATCTCCCCTCCCCCAACCGCATCCCAAAACCAGCCCAGCTCATCTCCGCCTCCCTAACCTGTCCTTCCTCTCACCTATCCCCTCCTCCCACCTCAAGCCCCACCCCCATCTCCTATCTACTAACCTCATCCCGCCCCCTTGACCTGTCCGTCCTCCCTGGACTGACCTATCTCCTCCCTACCCCCCCACCTACACTCACCTTTACTGGCTCCATCCCCGCCTCTTTGACCTGTCTGCCTCCTCTCCACCTATCCTCTCCTCTATCCACCTCCCCCTCTCTCCCTATTTATTTCAGAAC
>JAHRHZ010000277.1:29000-45063 GCA_024137785.1 Ginglymostoma cirratum
TCCTCTCCTCTATCCACCTCCCCCTCTCTCCCTATTTATTTCAGAACCCTCTTCCCCTCCCCCATTTCTGATGAAGGGTCTCGGCCCAAAACGTCAAGCTTTCCTGCTCCTGTGATGCTGCTTGGCCTGCTGTGTTCATCCAGCCCCACACCTTGTTATCTCAGATTCTCCAGCATCTGCAGTTCCTATTATCTCTATTCTAAAAACATAAACTGTAGTGGCATGTACAGTGAGGCATGTCACACACTGTATTCAATCAATCACACTGTTTAACATCAAACACAATGTGTACATATTCTGTGGGGAGCTGGGGGAACACAGCAGGTCAGGTAGCACCAGAGGAGCAGGAAAATCCTCCTGGCGAAGGGTCCTGACCCAAAACATCGACTTTCCTGCTCCTCTGATGCTGCCTGACCTGCTGTGCTCCCCCAGCTCCACACCGTGTTATCTCTGACTCCAGCATCGGCAATTCCTGCTACCTGGAACAACCTGTGCATATTCCAACAGAATTTGCAGATAAAGTTTACGACTTGAACAGAATTGCTGAAAGTTGCTCATAGCAAAAGTCAAAGCATATTTTACTGCCAGACACAGGGGGTTAATCCTCATGATGCTGTAGAATGCACAGTCTGTAATAAAGGAGTTAATAGACATACACTCAGTGCTGGCTGCTGTCACACAGAAGAGATTAGAATTAGGTTTATTGCGACATTATCATATTATTGTCATATTATGAAGCTGGAGAGGGTCCAAAAGAGATTAACCAGGAGGCTGCCGGGAATGAAGGGTTTGGGTTATAAAAAGAGGCGGGTTCGATTGGGATTTTTCGCACTGGTGCATAGGAAGCTCAGGGGTGACTTATAGAGGTTTATAAATCATGAGAGGCATAGATAATGTGAACAGCAAAGGTTTTTTCCTCCAGGGTAGGGGAGTTTAAAACTAGAGGGCACAATTTTAGGGCAAGAGGGAAAAGATTTAAAAGGAATCAGAGGGGCAAACTTTTTCACACAGAAGGTGGTTCGTGTGTGGAATGAACCGTCAGAGGAAGTGGTAGATGCAGGTACAGTTACAATGGACAGGTACAGGAATAGGAAAGGTTTAGAGGGATATGGGCCAAACACAGGCAGTTGGCACCAGTTGGGAAACTTGGTTGGCATGGACTGGCTGGACAGAAGGGTCTGTTTCTGTGCAATGTGACTCTATGTCTCTAAATTACATGTATCATATACCTTTATCATATTGCCAGATTATCGTAAGTAGATATTGGAACCACAATATGGCAGTTCAATCTCAGGTTTAGTTCCACCCTCAGGCACCAGTCTGTGTGGAGTTTGCACATTCTCCCCACGTCTGCGTGGGTTTCCTCCTACAGTCCAAAGATGTGCAGGATTAGGGCGGATTGGCCAATGCTGAATTAATTCACTCTTTTACAGGTATCCCTTGAATGCAGAGGAGAACTAATGGAGTCCTGGCAACAACACCTACCTCACTACACCCCTCACTAAACACAGAAACTCTCTCTGTGGGAAAGCACCTAGACTTATAGAGAGAATTCATCAGCAACTTGCAGGGGCAAAAGATTTGGTGTAAGCCCTTTCTGAGCACTGCACCTCAGGAAGGCTGGGAAAGGGGTCAGAGAGGGTGCAGTAAAGGTTCAGGGACAAGGAACATCAAAGACATGGACAGAGCGGAGAATCTGGGGCTGTTTACTGTAGAGAAGGGGAGGCTGGGTTGGATATGATAGAGGTATTATGGTGTGGACAGAGTAAGTTGTAATCATCTGTCCTGAAAACAACGAATGCTGGAGATCACAGCAGGTGAGGCAGCACCCATGGAGAGAAAGCGAGCTAACATTTCCAAGTCTAGAGGACTCTTTATCAGAGCTGTTTCTGGATTGTGAGAGGATGAAGAATGAGGGGAAACAGAGGAAGTTGCTGGGGAAACTCAGCGCCCCTGCAGAGAGAGAAGCAGAGTTAATATTTTAAGTCCAGTATGATATTCCTTCAGATTTCCAGCATCTGGACTATTTTGCTTTTATCCCAAGAACAAGAGGGCACAGGTTAACGTCAAAAAAAAGGTAATGGTAATGTGAGGAAAGGCTTTTTTTTCCCCGCCCCCCCCCCCGCACACAGAGGAGAGTGGTCAGGGAATGGGCTGCCTGAGAGTGTGGTGGAGGCAAATGAGACATGCGAGAGGGAATGGGATAGTTATGGGAAAAGGGAGAGTGTGCACGGGGAGAAGTGCCACTGGGTAGATTGCTCGTTTGGAGAGCTAGCACAGTCAGCGTGGGACGAGTGGGCTTGTTTATATACCGTGACTACTCAGGGATTCTGACAGATCTGAAGATCAAGTCAGTTCAGCATCGGGGGTTGGTGGGGGAGGCTGCTGGTTTTGATTGACAGTTGTGTCTCTCAGGTTTGTACAAGAGGGTTGGCTGGAATGAATTGATTGACAGCTCTGTAACCAATAGCAGGCCGATCAGGAAACATGTACGTTTGCGCAGTCAGCAGCCTTGAGCCAACCATGGCCTCCCCTCCCTCAGACCGCTGGGTCTGGGTCAAGCCCCATCCCGGAAACTTGAGGTGAACACTCCAGGGCAGTGCAGAGGGCATGTTCCACACGACAGCTAAACCGAGGGGGTCGTGTAGTTCCCAGAACCCTCTTTGTGGATGAACAGAGGGTAATTAACGATATTTATCGACCAACCAACATCTCCGAAACACAGAATCTGCCGGTAGTTACGTTAACATTTGTGGGAGCTTCCTGCGAGCAAATAGGTTGCTGCATTTTTTACATTAACAGGGAGTGCCCTTCATATCATTGTTGTATCATACTTTCACATATGCCTAGAGTGTGACAGGTGCTAGGTCAATGCAAATTCTGCAGTCTTTTCTTTCCCCCAACATTATAGGGTCTGGGGATAGACAGCCATTGATCAATTTAGCTCAGAAATGGATGTGGTCACCGCGAGTCTCTTTTTTTTTTTAAATCCCAGGCTTTTTACTGAATTCGAATCTCATCACGGACTAGGGTGGGATTCGAACCTGGATCGGCAGATCATTAATGTGGATTACTACACCAGTGACATCACCACAACACCACCTTCCTGTCAAATTAACGGTTTAGAAAAAGAAACACAGAAGCTCAGGCATGCACAGCCGCCCCGAAGTATTTCTGGAAGCTCAGCAGCTGATTGGTGCACAGAAAGAACCCGTAAGCTGCATTCCCCCATATTGGCTGGGGGGTAATTATTGGAGGGGTAAACATCTAACCACTGCTTTGCTTCAAACAGTGCGACAGGATTGGTTACAGAGAGTGAGACCGAGCTCGAGAGCGAGAGAAAGAGAGAAGGAGTTTGTGCTCTGGACTCTGCAACGAGTCCTGAGCCCAACTCCTGGCTCCAGGACTTGGCATGGGCATGGCTTGCCCATTATATCCAGGGGGTTGTGTTAAGTTCCCTTCCCAAATTCTGAAGTCCACTTAATCTGAATGCCACTGATCCTCATTTTAATAATCAAACATTACTCATTCTACCAGTCACATTTCCAACAGCCTGTTATCAGTTAACAGTTAATGCTACCTTGTAGGTGAAGCTCCCCGAGCCAAAGTGACACAGAGCATGCACTGTGTAAGACAGAGCCTCCTCTCTAACCGAGAATTACTCAAGTCTTCCTTCCTACTGACTGGAACGTTTCAGGGTTTTCCAGTTTCCACTGGGACTCTGCTGAGCTCAGTAACTATCCCAGTTGCTCACAAGAACATTATGACCATAGCAGTGAGATTGCATGGAGGTCAGAAACTTGTGTGGAATGAGCTGATCTTTCAGGAATGTGGATGGACACTGCCAGGAATGTTGGAAGTCCTAAAGTTTGCACTTTATTGCTTCAATGTGTTCCATCCTTTTCTCAGTAATTTATTGTAAACACTACCCTACTCCCCCCATAGACCAACCCCTGCAGTTTGATTATTCTCCAAATTGGGACCAGTCTTGTTTAAAAGGAAGGAATTTGAAAGCCCAGATCATTACTAAGGGAATAAACTGTAAACTGTAAATTCTGTAAGTTACCAGGGAGAAATTTTACGCCTTAAAGTAAGTAAGACTGAAACAATCTCTGATATCTACCTCACACTCTAATATTTGGGATTAACAAGAGGTAAATGTGACTCAGCAGCCAAACTGTGGCCAACACACCATGTAAAATGGCAGACGCGACAAAGGCAACTCACAGAATGTTTCCCGGCATCGCACCTAGATGCAAGTGATCTGTGTTGGTCACAAAAACGTCAAATGGTCTCCCTCATGAAGTATTTTGACTCATCTCACTCAAAGATCTAGCTAGGTCTGGTGTGGCAGTCTCAGCCCAGTGTTCCCTCAGAGGGGATTTCTAGCCTCAACTTGATTCCAGAGCCTCAAATGAAGCCTGGTGGAGTCTAGAGTCAAGGCCTAGTGCAGCCTAGAGGCTAGGAGCCAGCGTGGACTGGTTTAGGAGGACCATGTCCTGAACTACTTATTTCTCTATTTTCTAACTTGTTACTACGATCTGTAATGCTGGACTTTTTATTTCTCTATTTTTCTAATTCTTTTCTTAAGAACGTGTACCGAGGAATCTGTACCTAGGTGCTTTGTACCCAGGATGGTACAGTCAATGGAAACTTTGTAAATTTTTCCACCATGCTCCTTTGACAAAAAAGCTAATTCAGTTCAATTCCCTCAGAGGCCACTCTGACTGCCTGGATGGCTGCTTACTTTCATTTCTTTTCGCAAGACTGCATGCCCCTGGATTTCCCAGGCAATGCTCCAGCACCTTCCCCTGGGGTCAAATCTAGTTCTTTCACAGACAAATACCTTCACTGAGCTGGCACAGTGCCCTGGATGCATTGAGCTATAGATGGCTCCCTGGGCATCTTTGATACCTGGAGCAGGCAATCAATACACCTTCACCAGCTAGAAACATCTTCCCCCCCCCACCCCCGCTCCCTTCCAAGGTTCCATCGTTGTCCTGGGAATCCCATTTCCTGATCGCTGGGATGGTTGCTTCTACAATATGCCAGAGAGAAAACGGGCACGGAGCATGGCAACAACCTCCTCCCAGATCTGAGATAACAAGGTGTGGGGCTGGATGAGCACAGCAGGCCAAGCAGCATCATAAGAGCAGGAAGGCTGACGTTTTGGGCATTGACCCTTCTTCAGAAATGAGGGAGGGGACGGGGGTTCTGAAATAAATAGGGAGGGGGGGGGAGGCAGATAGAAGATGGATAGAGGAGAGGAGACAGACAGGTCAAAGAGGCAGGGATGGAGCCAGTAAAGGTGAGTGTAGGTGGGGAGGTAGGGAGGTAGAGAGGAGATAGGTCCGTCCTCCCTGGACTGACCTAGGTCAAGGGGGCAGGATGAGGTTAGTAGGTAGGAGATGGGGGTGGGGCTGGAGGTGGGAGGAGGGGATGGATGGGAGGAAGGACAGGTGAGGGAGACGGGGACGAGCTGGGCTGGTTTTGGGATGCAGTAGAGGGAGGGGAGATTTTGAAGCTTGTGAAGTCCACATTGATACCATTGGGCTGCAGGGTTCCCAAGTGGAATATGATTTGCTGTTTCTGCAACCTTCGGGTGGCATCATTGTGGCATTGCAGGAGGCCCAGGATGGACATGTCGTCTAAGGAATGGGAGGGGGAGTTGAAATGGTTCGCGACTGGGAGGTGCAGTTGTTTGTTGCGAACTGAGCGCAGGTGTTCTGCAAAGTGGTTCCCAAGCCTCTGTTTGTTTTCCCCGATGTAGAGGAAGCCACAACGGGTACAGCGGACGCAGTATACCACATTGGCAGATGTGCAGGTGAACATCTGCTTGATATGGAAAGTCTTCTTGGGGCCTGGGATGGGTGTGAGGGAGGAGGTGTGGGGGCAGGTGTAGCACTTCCTGCGGTTGCAGGGAAAAGTGCAAGGTGTGGTGGGGCTGGAGGGGAGTGTGGAGCGGACAAGGGAGTCATGGAGAGAGTGGTCCCTCCGGAAAGCAGATAAGGGTGGGGAGGGAAAAAATGTCTTTGGTGGTGGGGTCGGATTGCAGATGGCGGAAGTGTCGGAGGATGATGCGTTGGATCCGGAAGTTGGTGGGGTGGTACGTGAGGATAATGAGGGATTCTGTTTTGGTTGTTATTGCGGGGAGGGGGTGTGAGCGATGAGTTGCGGGAAATGCGGGAGACACGGTCGAGGGCATTCTCGACCACTGTTGGGGGGGAAGTTGCGGTCCTTGAAGAATGAGGACATCTGAGATATTCGGGAGTGGAATGCCTCATCCTGGGAGCAGATGCGGTGGAGGCGAAGGAATTGGGAATAGTGGAAGGCATTTTTGCAGGAAGGTGGGAGGGAGGGAGGAGGTGTATTCTAGGTAGCTGTGGGAGTCAGTGGGCTTGAAATGGATATCGGTTTCTAGGTGGTTGCTGGAGACGGAGACAGAGGTCCAGGAAGGAGAGAGAGGTATTAGGGATGGTCCAGGTGAACTTCAGGTTGGGGTGGGAGGTGTTGGTGAAGTGGATGAACTGTTCGAGCTTCTCGTAGGAGCACGAGGCAGCGCTGATACGGTCAATGTAATGGAGGAAAAGGTGGGGTTTAAGGCCAGTGTAGGTACGGAAGAGGGATTGTTCCACGTAACCTACAAAGAGGCAGGCATAGCTTGGGCCCATGCAGGTACCCATAGCCACCCCCTTTGTCTGTGGGAAGTGGGAGGAATTGAAAGAGAAGTTGTTGAGGGTGAGGACGAGCTCGGCTGAGCGGATGAGGGTGTCAGTGGAGGGGGATTGGTCAGTTCTGTGGGACAGGAAGAAGTGGAGGGCCTTTAGGCCATCTGTATGGGGAATACAGGTGTGTAGGGACTGGATGTCAGGGACCAGGGTATTGGCAGTTCTGGAGGAGGTGGGGGGCGTGGGTAGTGTCACGGACATAGGTAGGGAGTTCCTGGACCAAGGGGGTGAAAATGGAGTCTAGGTAGGTGGAGATGAGTTCGGTGGGGCAGGAGCAGGCGGAGACAATGGGTCGACCAGGGCATTCAGGTTTGTGGATTTTGGGAAGGAGATAGAAGCGGGTGGTGCAGGGTTGGGGAACGATGAGGTTGGAGGCTGTGGGTGGGAAGTCACCTGAGATGACGAAGTTGTGGGGGGTTTGGGAGATAATGGTCTGGTGGTCGGGGGTGAGGTCATGATCAAGGGGGCGGTAGGAGGAGGTGACAGAGAGCTGGCGCTTGGCCTCGGTTTTTTTGCAGGTTTTATGGTGAGGTTGGAATTGGAGCGGAGGGAGCAGAGGGCTGCACGTTCTGCAGGGGAGAGGTTGGAGTGGGTGAGAGGGGTGGAGAGATTGAGGTGATTGATGTCTCGAAGGCAGCTGGAGATCCTCCAGATCCAACGCATCATCCTCTGACACTTCCGCCATCTGCAATCCGACCCCACAACCAAAGACATTTTTCCCTCCCCACCCTTATCTGCTTTCCGGAGGGACCACTCCCTCCGCAACTCCCTTGTCCGCTCCACACTCGCCTCCAGCCCCACCACACCCGACACTTTTCCCTGTAACCGCAGGAAGTGCTACACCTGCCCCCACACCTCCTCCCTCACCCCAATCCCAGGCCCCAAGACTTTCCACATCAGGCAGATGTTCACCTGCACATCTGCCAATGTGGTATACTGCATCCGCTGTACCCATTGTGGCCTCCTCTACATCGGGGAAACCAAGCGGAGGCTTGGGGACCGCTTTGCAGAATGCCTGCGCTCAGTTTGCACTAAACAACTGCACCTCCCAGTCGCGAACCATTTCAACTCCCCCTCCCATTCCTTAGACGACATGTCCGTCCTGGGCCTCCTGCAATGCCACAGTGATGCCACCCGAAGGCTGCAGGAACAGCAAATCATATTCAGCCTGGGAACCCTGCAGCCCAATGGTATCGATGTGGACTTCACAAGCTTCAAAATCTCCCCTCCCCCAACCGCATCCCAAAACCAGCCCAGCTCATCTCCACCTCCCTAACCTGTCCTTCCTCTCACCTCAAGTCCCACCCCCATCTCCTACCTACTAGCCTCGTCCTGCCCCCTTGACTTGTCCATCCTCCCTGGACTGACCTACCGCCTCCCCACCGACACTCACCTTTACTGGCTCCATCCCCGCCTCTTTGACCTGTCTGCCTCCTCTCCACCTATCCTCTCCTCTATCCATCTTCTATGCTCCTCCCCCTCTCTCCCTATTTATTTCAGAACCCTCTTCCCCTCCCCTATTTCTGAAGAAGGGTCCAGACCTGAAACGTCAGCTTTCCTGCTTGGCCTGCCGTGTTCATCCAGCTCTACACCTTGTTATCTCAGATTCTCCAGCATTGGCAGTTCCTACTATCTCCTCAGGCACAGATCCGTTGAGAATCGGGAGCCTTCAGCACCCCCTCCCTCCCCACCCCTGGATTAAAGGTTTGATTTGTTACATCAGAAGCAGGACAGGTAAGGGGGTGTCAGTCATTCAAAGGGTGGAGTTTGCTAGTTTAATGGACACTTTCACACATTGTAGCCTGGAGTTACGGTTAGTGACAGCAAAGAGTCCAAATTTCTTCCCATCACCCAATAGGAAAGTATTGGGGATTACCAAAGCAGACTCAATGGGCTGAGTGGCCTCCTACTCTAACATTCAGTATTAACATGGGGTAAATGTGACTTCTGGCCAGGTGGGACTTTCTCCCACTCTTAGCAGCGTGCATTGAAAGTCCTGGAGCTTCCGAGGCAGGGGCAGGGGGCTTTAACCATCACACCACACAGGTACCCACTTGAACTGGGGTAACTACCATCAAATCCTGACTGTCCCTGGAACTGAGGGTTGTGTCATGTCCCAGTGGTTTATGCTAAGCTCAGTGGCAGCTGTCTGTCTTTGTATCCACAGATGTTGGCATGCAAACTGTAGCACTGGGGCAGGGAACCCTCAACTCTGAGAGACCAGACCACTCCTACCCTTCACTTCCCTGTAACCTTTGCACAGCCCACCACTCATACACCCGGCAGTGGTGGGTAACCACAGGGTCTTCATTCAAGTTGGGGTGGGGGTCGAACTGGGGTAAAGACGAGGGTCCTGGTGGGGTACAGGTCGACGGTGAGGAGATAGAGAGTAACACTATAGAGGGAACTGTATTAAAATTGGAGAGTCTTGCTACAACATTATAGGCCACCAGAGACTGCACTGGGACTATTGCGTATAGTTTTGGTCTCATTAGGAAGCAAAATAGACCTCTCAGCCCATCATGCTAGCTCCCCCATTCAAGAAAAGTATGGCCGATCTGTGGTGTTTCAAATTCCACATCCCTATCTGCCTCATTGGGCTAACAGAACCTATCCACCTCTCCCTGGAAAGTACTCAATAGCCCCATCTCCACCACTTTCCGAAAGAATTCCAAACTCTCTCAACGTTCTGAGAGATAATCCCCCACGCTGTCCAAAAACATTCCTAACCCCAAAATGATAGCCCTTAGTCCCGGATTCACTCAAGAGGAAATATCCCTTCCACATCCACCTTGTCAAGACCATTCAGAATCTTGTAGATTTCTACTCAAGTCATCCCTTATTCTAAACCTGAGAGATCTAGTGGTCTGTCCAGTGCTTCCACATAGAACAACCCAGCTATCAAACCTGTAAACCCACTCTGAACTGCCCCTAATGTCTATACAGGCTCCCTTCGATAAGGAGACCAGAACTGCACATGGATGAGACCACATCTCAAATATTATGTAACTGAGGCAGAACATCCTGACTTTTATGTTCAGATTCCCAGCATCTGCAGTTCTATCGGTTTTTCATTTCATATTTAACTCGCTGCCCCACCTCTTCCAGGCATGCTCACCCTGAAGTTCTGCTCCTCTCTCCAACAGGATTTCCCATTCCAATCTTTTTTTTGCCCCCCTGTTCAACATCATTAACTTTGTTGCCAATCCTCACGATCCACACAGTATTTGCTAAAACTCCTTTCCACAGCCATATCACATTCCTCAGGTGACTGTCCCCAGCTCAGACTCACCTCACGTGGATTCCAACTGAAGTCTCATCCTTTGTGTTCTGAATCCTCCCAGGATCACACATATCTCCGTGACGTTCAACATTCTACAGGCAGCCGCTCTCGCCGCACCCTGGGATCCACATCATGCATTGTCACACGCACACTCTCTACCTTTCTCTGTCCGACAGCAATAGGCCTCATGCTGGCTCCGAGCTGCCCTTCTGCCCACCCCCCTCCCCAAACTCATACGAAAGAAAACTCTGCCTTATCCTTTCAGAAATGAGGGAACACGAGATGCAGCAACTCAGAGAGATACCCATGGCCCTCCAGATTCTTACTTTTCCTGTTCATAGGTGATGGCGGAGGGGGAAGGTGCTTGCACAGGGGACAGCCCAGGAAAGCAGCTCAGCACCACCTTCTCAACGGGCAACAAATGCTGACCCAGCCACAAACACCCACATTCCACAAATGAATTTTAAAAAATGCGTGTGTGTACAATAAACCACACTTTGTCAGGACGAGGGCCTCTCATTAAAACTCACCGGCCTTTGATCAACAAAACCCCAAATCCCTGACCCAGTCAGGGAATCCTGTCCAATCCTGAGAGGACATTCACTGCCGCAGGAGATCTAGAACAAGGGGACCAGCCTTTTAAAACAAAGGGGTCTCCCAGTTAGTACAGGGATGGACAGAGTGCGCTCGGGAGGGGTCATTACTCAAATCCTCGTCCACCATCACTTGGCAGAGCTCCAGGTGTGACATGCCTGTAAAAGGAGACAGTAACTGCGACCGAGGGAACCGTAACTGGCTGCCCAAGTCACAGACGCCAGGTAGGGGCTTGCAGCTCTGTCTACGACCCAAGGTGGAGTGGACAATGAGGCAAAAAACAAAAAATCATTTGCAGGTCACTCTGCACTCAACCGGTTTAAAGTGAGTGAGCCACTGTGTGTACGTTAAAGGTATTCAAGTCAAACTGACCATTATGGCTATTCTGAGGCTGTGCGCGTGTGCGTTATTCCACAATAATTACCATGTCCTTGTTCCCCTGGACCCATCATCGGAGAAATCGAGATGGAGCACCAATGAGAAAGATCAAAGGTCAGCCACGGGCAGCGGTGGGGAATTACTGCCCTCCAGTGACCAGGTGGGGAAATGAAGGGTCCAGGCCCGAAACGTCAGCCTTCCTGCTCCTCTGATGCTGCTTGGCCTGCTGTGTTCATCCAGCTCCACACCTTGTTATCTAAGCTCCCATATTCACCAGTTTGGGGTGTATTTCAGATCCGAGGCGAATACAGAGATGACAGGGTCCAGGTCATCGTAAAGCTGTGTAGGAAAATGCGCTCGCAAATTGTTTTTAAAAAGCTTTCTATTTACAAAATATCTGCACCTTGCAAATCCACCAGTTGTTCTCGGCTCAGAGTCCACACCCAGACTTAACCAATCGAGTGCTGTGAGCAGTCAGAGACAAGTCACAATTCATAACACAAAAGCAAATATACATCTCTATTTCCAAACAGTCCCAGTAATCGTCTGGGTAGTTGCTACAGGAGAAGGAAGGGTCACCAGACCCAAAACGTTAACTGATTTTTTTCTTCACAGATGCTGCCAGACCTGCTGAGCTTTTCCAGCAACTTCCGTTTGTGTTGTTGTCGCAGTGGCTAAGGGAGACCTGGCTGAGATTCAGAGTTTGAGGATGGACTAGCTCTTACACAGGGAGCACAGATCCAACCCGTGTTTAATAGAAATTTTTTGTCATTTTTAATTCTTTCATAAAAAGACAGACAGTCAATAATTAAAAGTCCAACTTTACAGAAGAAACTATACAACTCAGTACAGAAGATCTGAGAATACAACACTGTTCACTGAGCAGGCACTGTCAACTCTGGGTACACACTGTGGGAAACGGAGAGCGTGAGGCAGAGGGAGAGACACAGACACCGAAAGGAAGGGGTGTGGGGGTTAAAGAGAGAGAGAGAGAGAAACAGTGAGGCAGTGGGAGACAGACAGAGAGCAAGCAAGTAGGAAATAGGAACCCCAAATAGAAGGGAGACCCAAGCCCAAGCCTCTGGCAGGAACCAGACCATACCCCGAGGCCTGACCTGGGCGACAGCGAGACAAAGAACATCCCAACACCAGGAGACACAGGCCCTGGCCCTGTGGTGCATCCACCCAACAAGGGGTCAGCCACCGGGAGGAGGGGCAGAGGCTGTTCCTCACCCTCAGAATGGCTGGGAACCTCACAGATCAGGCAGGGCCACACAGTGCAGCGAGAGAGCGCGCGAGAGCGCGCCCAGAAGGAGCAACAGTACATGAGGCCGAATGCATGAGAGAGCACAAGTGTGGGAGTGAGTGAGGAAGACAGAATAAGAAATAAGACACTTGGGACAGCATGCACCCAGGGGGACAGCGAGAGCACGCGCGTGCATGCATGCGTATCCCACATTCCCAGTCAGACAGGCCCATCCTGAGCTCAGACGGGGCCAGGTATCAGGAAGCTATTCATCCAGGGGAGGCCCCAATATAACCATGATACACTCCAGAAACCAGACACTCCCAGCCAACAGCACACAACACATGGGGCCTACCAGCTATTGGAAGGCTCACAGCGAGGGTACAGATGGTTTCCATGCCTCAAACCCCAGCTTGTGGGCATGAAGGAGGCTGTTGAAAGTATAAATTTCCAGTGAGACCGCCCCTGCCCCCTCCCCTCAGGGCAAGTTGGGAGAGGGGGGATGCGCGGCCAGCCTCGGGTGGCCCACAGGAGGTCCCCATCGCTGCCCAGTGGTGACCCTAGGCCAACCACAGCCTGGGCAGCCACAAATCCCAAACCCCTTCCCCCACCCCCCACAACGCCAAACCCCTCGCAAGTGTCTTACAGCACCCTGAGCGGGAGTAGGTGACACGTTATGAAATGTGGTTAATGCATTTACAAAAAAAAAAAAAAAAACGAAGACACGGTCTTTCTGCTGTATGCAAACTCAGTCCCGGTCTCAAAAATGCAGCCAATGTTATGTGGGTGTTTCCCCGTGCGGTTCCATGGAAAAGACCGGGAATGAAATGTCAAATCTCGCAGCCACCCATTTTCGGAACGCCACTCTTACGAGTGGGTATATTTCTTCTTTAAAACAGGAAAAAAAAAACATACAACATCAAAAGACTGGAAAAAGGAACACCGTATTCCCCCTTATCCCGTGGCTCCAGAAACAAGGAACTGAATACAATCCCATCAAGGCTCATCTCCTGAAGCTCCGTACCCCCAACGGGCAGGAGTATCGCAGACATGGGTCCTGCCGCTTGAGCCCGGAATTCCGATGGGAAATATCCGAGGGACCTCCCCACACCCCACAACTCTATCCCTCCCAGGAGCCGATTGCTGGGGTATTTCCTACTTGACCAGAGGGAGCGGGAGCAGATATGATGTAAAGCAGGGTGGGGGCTAGTAAATGCCAGGAAGGGCCTCCCGTACCCTGCAGTGTAAACCCCACCCCTCCAGACCCCTTCTTAATCAGCCAGTCACGCTGGGCAAAGGGCCCACTCCAGGAACTCCCTGAGCCTCCGGAAGAGAGGACACCAACTTGGCACAACCCCCCCCACCCCAAAACACCCAATTACCCCTTCACCACACTGGGGGTCAGAGTGGGGATTGCATCGTCAGAGCAAAAGGTTGACCTCTGCAAAGGTTTCACCTCACCTGGGATCTTTGTGTAACCAGACACAAAAGCCCCGAGAGGTGGTGTGGGGGTACGTTCAGGGGTATTTGGGCTGGGGATGGGGGTGTATGCCTAGGGAGACCGGTTTGGGGGGAGTTGGGGGTTGGGGAGGTGGGTTTGTTCAGGCACCGGTGTTTACAAGGTGGAGTGTTCCCGAGAGCTGGAATTTCGTTGGCTGGAGGTCAGCATCTGCTGCATGAGAATGTGCGATTTGATGGGATCCTGGAAGGTACCGCCGCGGTTACACGGCCAGCAGAGAATCCTCCGGAACGTGTGCAGCATCTCCTCGTCACGGTACGAGTAGATCAGGGGGTTGATCAGGGAGTTCAGCTCAGCCAGCAACAAGAAGTACTTTTCCACCTTCAGGATGTCACAGCTTCGGCAATCCACCCCGTCCAGGAGTAACACCACCAGGCCTGGGGTCCAACAGATCACAAACGCACCTACAACAACGGGCACAGGGTCAGAGACAGCATGGGGTCTGGGTCAGGGACAGACACAGGGTCAGAGGCGCCGTGGGCATGGGGTCAGAGGCACAGGTTCAGGGGCAGAGACTGCACAGCACAGGGTCAGGGGCACCACGGGAGTGAATGGAGCAGCTGAACACCTTAACACCACCAGACCCATGCCCATCCCTCAAGCCCCTCCCCATCCCGTACCCACTCTACAACACCGTCCCAACACGCCCCATCCCCACCTCAACTCTCCACCCTGACCCCAACACCCACCTGCCCACTCCCCCCTACCCATCCCCACAACACACAATCTGATGTCCTTGCCCACTCTGGCGTACAAGTGACTCCAGCCCCACAGCAGGGAGAGTGACCTTTCACCACCCTCTGAAATGGTCGAGTATACCCCTCATATCAGGGGCAAGGGTGGGTGTAATTGGAAGGCAGCTTTGCCAGGGACACCCACCTCCCAGGATTTCCAATGGTCACGTTTCTCCTTTAATTAAAAGAAGGAATCTGCTTTCTTTGTCGTCGACTTGGAGAATTATTTCAATTCAGACTCCACAATTCCCAGCAGGATGTTTATCTTCCAACTAAACGATTGGAATTAGGGTGAAGGGAGGATTCCAAGGAACAGGCTTCATTGCACCATTCAGAAACGAGGATGTAATTTCTGTTTGTTTTAGCTCCTCCAGGCAAGGCACTATTGGAGTTTTACCAGGAATCTGTCTCCCTTTCCTCACTTACAGCCTGCCTGCACCTGTCAGGTTTCTAATGGACCGTCGTTCTTGCATAAACCATGGGGATCCAGTTTTCAATCCAACAGTCTCCAGCACAGAGTGGCACAACCTGGTTTCCAAACCAAACTATTTTCTATCAACCTGTTAGCACATGTAACACACAAATCGGCAGAATGGATAGGGTTTAAACGCAGACCTTCCAGCTCAGAGGCAGGGATACTGGCACACCACCACCAGCTCCTCCTGATGTTTTACTTGGCCTTTTCCGAGCTCCCTTTAAGTTCGATAATTGTGGTTCAACAGGTAACACACTCACCTTGGAGACAGAGGGTGAGGAGTTCAAACCCCACTCCAGAAAAATCGACCAAAAAAATCTCACTCCGTGCAGTGCTGGAGATCAGGAGAGACAGACAGAGAGCATGGGGGAAGACAGTGATACAGGCTAATGTGTACAGACACCACTCCCCGAGAAAGAGAAGCATGTTGTTCAATTCGAGAGGGTGCGGAAAAGATTTACAAGATGTTGCTGGCATGGCGGGGGTGGTTAAGGATGGGCTTACTTTGCCTGGAGCGTAGGAGGGCTAAGGGCTATCAAATCATGAGGGGCATGGATAGAGTCAATAGGAGAAGATGTTGTAGGGGAGTCCAAAACTAGACAGCATAAGTTTAAGCTAAGAGGGGAAAAGATTTGAAAGGAACCTAAAGGGGTAACTTTTTCACGCAGAGGACGCTGCCAGAGGAAGGGGAGGAGGCTGGTAAAATTATAACATTTAAAAGATATTTGGTTGTGCTAATGAAAAGGAGGTTTAGAGGGATATGGGCCAAATGCTGGCAAATAGGACTAGATTAATTTAGGATATCTGGTCAGCATGGACGGGCTGGGCCAAAGGGACTTTTTTTTTCCTTTATTCATTCACGGGATGAGGGTGTCAGTGGCTAGGCCAGCACTTATTGTTGTGGGTCTGGAGTCACATGTAGGCCAGACCAGGTAAGGATGGCAGAGATAGAAGGTACTGCAGATGCTGGAGAATCCAAGATAACAAGGTGTAAGGCTGGATGAACACAGCAGGCCAAGCAGCATCACAGGAGCAGGAAAGCTTGACGTTTCGGGCCTCGACCCTTCATCAGAAATGATTTCTGATGAAGGGTCTAGGCCCGAAAC
>JAHRHZ010000277.1:98858-137850 GCA_024137785.1 Ginglymostoma cirratum
CCTTCTCCTATGATGCTGCTTGACCTGCTGCGTTCATCCAGCCCCATGCTTGTTATCTCAGATTCTCCAGCATCTGCAGTACCTTTTATATCCTTGATCACAACACCACCGAGTTCTGGTCTCAATTTCGCCAAGCAGGTCAGAGTCGGAGAGATTTGGAACCCAGAATACTCCAGTTATAAAACCAGCAGCAGGTGGACAGAAAACCTCCAACAATTACACAAGACTATCCTAGGCCACTTCCAATACCTGAGGGTCACTGTGCACTGAATGAATTTCGACAGTTCATTTCCAATCACCAACCATGCAATTACTCCCGGTAATTACACCATCGCATATCTGCTCTAATGCACCAGTCACACCCTCCCCTTCATTCTCAGTCTCACTGCAGCACACTCACTCCTGCAGCCATTTAACAATCCTCCTCCCCATACATACTCCGCATTTTCACAGTCTGATCAGCTTGACGTTCAGCATGTTGAGTGTAAATACACAGCTATTTTTATTTCAGTACGAAGGGTGTAATTCCGTCAAGCGATGAGTGCGTGCTCTACTGTGGCTTGTAAATTGGCTTTGGTGGAATTCTAACGGTGTGCGTGATGGGCCAGCACGGGGCTAGGTCAGGGACCAGACAAACGGCACGGCCTCCTTTACCTTGGACTCAATTCCGATCTTCATGATTGTCCCCAAGAAGGTGAAAATGTCACTGACGATCAGCAGAACATACCAGCCATTGAGAAACTCCATGCGAGTAGAGAACGACACCTCCTTCCCGTGTTTCAGCAGGAAGAATTTCCCAAATTCCTGCAGAGAAGAGCGATAGAGAGGGAATGATGTCTCATTCTGGGACCAATGGTTTTAAATCTCTTATCCTGCCAGACTCTGGCTTCATCACCAGCAGAACGAGCGCGGAGCGTGGATAACATTTGTACACAGCCTGGTGTGGGGGTGAGGGTAGGAATGCCCCATGCAGAGTTACATCCTGTTTCAGGTGAAATATCCCCTCTCTATATCATACATCTCCAGCTTCTAACAGGTCATCCTCAAAAAGCTGAGAGATTTTAAATAAAAAACCCTTCAATCTTTTCTGATCATCTCCATTTGAGGAGTAGCCTTGCGTATCTTGTTTGCACCTTTTGCCAGTCCCTCTATGCTCTTCCTGGATTTAGGAGATCAAACTATGCACTTAGATCTCTCAGTACAGTGGGATGTCAACTTTTAAACTCATGAATCATCTCTTCAAATTTGGAAGAAAATAACTAATTATTTGCCCTCATTTCTAATCATCCTACTCAGGTGAAAACCAGACTGTACCGACTCAAGTTCAAAAGTCTGTCAGCAAGTGTGCTTCCCCTAACATTCAAAAAACGGAGGGGGAAAAAAACACTTCTGACAGAACAGAACTGCAATTTCTAGTTTTAGTGAAACAGAATGGGAAGAGACTGGAGTGGGGCATAACCAGAGTTCAGTCAAATAGTCCAATCACGTGTTCACCGAATTGGAGTAAAAGTCAGTCATTCTCAACCCCGAGGGACTGCCTAAGACCACTTGTGCTATACACTCTACTTAACTACATAATTAATGAAGTTTTAACCAGCTTTTGCCTCTTTAAAAACTTGCCGGAATGCAGTTTTATTTTTAAAAATCCATTCTCGAAATGCTGCTGTGGGGGAAAAATGGTGAATGTGACAGCATTGGAACAGGAAGTGTTAATCTGCGGATATCTTCATTTGTAAGCAGATCCCAGGCATTCTAAGGGTCTTACTGCAGATAAATATCCTTTCAGAAGCTCCTGCACAAGAGTTTACACAGGCTGTGTAGGTCAGCATGGTGAGAGAGGAGGAAGATGGGGCTGAATTTCATAGGTGACAATGATGTGGCAGTAATGTTGCATGACTAGGGAACCAGGTGAAAGTATTAGGAATACTGCTTCAAATCTCACCACAGCAGCGAATGGAGTTTAAATTCAATAAATAAATCAGGAATTGAAAGCTAGTCTCGGGAATGGTGACCATGAAACTACTTCACCAGTTGTTGTAAAAACCCATCTGGTTAACCAGTTTCCTTTAGGGGAGGAAACCTGCCAGCCTTATCCAAACTAGGCTACACGTGACTCCAGACCTACAACCATGTGGTTGACTCAACTGCCCTCTGAAATGGTCAGCCAATTCAGATAAGGGAAATAAGCGAACGGTCAACAAAGACCAGCGTTGCCAACGACACCCACATTCCATGAAACTCCTTCGCTAAGAGACATGTTTCCCTACACCTTCTCAACCATCTTCTCAAGCTACAGCCATTACCTTCAGCAATCTATGGATATTCTTGTTAGTCCTCAAGTGCATTAACTTGCACTTTTCTGGATTGAATTCCGTTTGCCACTGCTCTGCCCATCTGACCAGTTGCTTTCCTCCTAGCGTTTACAGCACGGAGGGTGGTGCGTGTATGGAATGAGCTGCCAAAGGAAGTGGTGGGGGCTGGTACAATTACAACATTTAAAAGGCACCTGGATGGGTCTATGAATAGGAAGGTTTTGGAGGGAACACAGGCTAAAAGCTAGCAACTGGGACTAGATTAATTTTGGATGTCTGGTCAGCATGGACGAGTTGGACCGAAGGGTCTGTTTCTGTGCTGTACATCTCTATGACTCTATCCTCTGAGTCATTTACCACCTGAACAATGTGTGTCATCCACAAACAGCTTCATCATAGTCCTCACAGTTAAATCCAAATCATTAATGTACACCACAAACTGCAACAGCCCCAGTCCTAAGCTCTGTGGAAAACAAACTTCCAATCACAGGAACATCCTTGTATGCGTACAGATTACCTCTACACCCCTAATGGGCCCGACATATTCTCCTGGTCTTCATATATAGACATTTTTTAAGCTCTTGGGGTTTTCCTTTATTCTACCCCTCATGTTTTCTCATACGCTCACTTTGCTTTCCTAACTTTCTTTTCAAGCTCCCCCGCTGCCCGAATGTTCTATCCTTCTCTGGGAATGCAGCTATACTGAGCCCTTGCTTGTATTGCCATAACTTCCGAGGCTATGGGTCAAAAGCTAGAACATGGAATTAGTGTCGGCAGATCTTTGCTGACCTAGTGAGTAGTAGAAATATGAAATGTGCTGCCTGAGAGGGTGATGGAGGCAGGTACTCATAACAATTAAGAAACATCTGGATGAGCAGTTAAAATGACAAGGCATAGTGGGCTATGGACCAAGTGCAGGCAAATAGGATGTGTGTAGTTTGACTTTTGTTGTTCGGCACAGACATGGTGGGCTGAGGGGCCTGTTTCTATGTTGTATGACTCTGGCTCTAAAAGGCTGAGCAAACAGCAAGGCACGAACATCACGAATGGGGCCACCCTGTATACGTGAGCTGCTGGTGCTTGAGTTTATTAGGCCAGATGCTGGGTGAGATGGTCCTGCCTCTCAGGGCACTGTCTTTGCATGACAGAAACAGAAACAGAACACAACTGTACAGCACAGGAACAGGCTCGTCGGCCCACAATGTTGTGCCAAATTAAACTAATCCCTTCTTTCCATCGTTGGTCCATATTCCTCCATTCTTTGCTTATTCATGTGCCTATCTAAATGACCCTTAAACGCCCCTATCGTATCTGTCTCCACCACTACCCCTGACAGCATGTTCCAGACTCCTACCACTGTAAAAAAAATCCTTGTCCCTCATCTCCTTTGAGCTTTACCCCTCTTAAATTAAACGTGTGCCCCCTAGTATCAGACATTTCAATTCTGGGAAAATAATTCTGACTGTCAACCCTATCTATGCATTTCAACTTTTATAAATTTCTCTGGAGGTATCTCCTCACCCTCTGCCACTCCAGAGGGAACAATCCTAGACATTCCAGCCTCTCCTTATAGCTCATACTTTCTAATCCAGGCAGCATCTTGGTAAACCTCTTCTGCACCCTCTCCAAAGCCTCCAGATCCTTCCTGTAATGTGGTGACCAGAATTGAACGCAATACTTTAAGTGCGGCCGGAACAAAGTTTTACCAAGCAGCAATGTGACATCCTGACACTTGTACTCAATTCCCCAAACAATAATGGCAAACATTCCATACTCCTCCTTCCCCCCCTACCTGCTTGTGCAGCCACTTCCAGGGAGCTATGGACTTGAACCCCAAGATTTACATCAACGTTGTTCAGGGTCCTGCCATTAACTGTACACTTTACCCCAACATTTGGCCTCCCAAAACACAACACCTCACCACCTGCCCAGATTAAATCCATCTGCCATTTCTCCACCCATTTCTGCAAGTGATCTATATCATGTTGTATCCTTTGACAACCTTCTACACTATCCACAACTCCACTGATCTTTGTCACCTGCAAACTTATTAACCCACTCAGCTACATTCCCGAACATAAATGTACTCACATGTTGCAGCATGATTCCTCTGATGATCGATCTTGTGCACAGGACAAATGAAAGCATGCACAATATGATGATAAAAATGTCAAAGACCAATCGGCCAGCATCACTATTAGCTGCATTTTCAGGGCAGGTGGAGAGAAGAAAAAAAGTCCTTAAATAAACATGAATAGGGAAGGGTGAATAAAACCACTGCATGAACCCTACGTATTCAGGACAGAGCACAGCCTTTCAGAATGTCACAGGCTATTACAGTTCCTGGATGTTGCATTGTTAAATTTATCACTTGGAATTCAATCAGGTGAATTATTCATCCTCACACTGAACCAGTGACAAAATAAAACACCCTGTTACAAGCATCCATCCAAAGTCGGGAGGCCACTATTCAGCCCACTGACCCAGTACTAGTTTTTTTTGGAGGGCTCTGCAATTAGCCCCATCCCTAGCAAGTTTTCCAGTATTTATATAACTAATACTATTTTATAAAAAAATACTACTGAACCAGCTGCCATGATGCAGATAGGTAGCAGAGGATGGGGTGCATGCCTGGAGGCATGATTTGGAACCAGGCTGAGGTGTGGGGCTAGTCCCTGGGGGTTCACGTGGAGAAAAAAAAAAGAGGGCCAAACAACAGACGGGTGGGCACATCAAATAATGTTAAACCTTTCACGCAATGGAAGCTACACAGCAAGTCAATCCAACATCAGGCATGATTTCTGGGAATAACTGTTTAATACAGCACATAATAGATGTTAGATGTTCTCAGAGCAATATTCAGTAACGTACTAATGCTACTGCAGTGTTTGCTTTGACAGAGGCCCTTTCTTTTATTCATTAACCTGAGGCACAGTCTGCCCCCGCTTCAGGTGCGCGAAGTACTTTCTACATTATACGGTGAGAACACTACAAATGTGCATTGTCTATAAAGCATTTTGCAATGTGGGAAGGTGACATAAAATTGCAAGTCTATCCTAGTCTCCAGCTCAATTTTAGCTGGGAGGTAGCAGCAGGGTTACAATCAACTTCAGGGATTAGTCCGATCTTATTATTGGGCTACGAAGAGAGTGTGACAGGCTGGCAGAGACAGAGGGGAGTAGTTGTTCCTGGCCATCGCGAATGGCCATATGGATAAGCTGTGCCGTTGGAACTGTTTTCCTGTAGGGTTCATCTGTAGGCACAGGCATTAGAATCACATACCAACTGTGAGGGTTGCATGTCACCTCTGTGGGCACCTGGCATCGTAGCTAACTGCTCCCTAGCATGGCGACAGTAGCCATGGTTCCACCATGGGACATGCCAAAGAGTGTGGCAATTCATCCTGAGAAACTAACATTAGCACAGGTACAATAATTTAATTAAGTCAGAACACCCAAGGCTAGAGGAGACAGTACAGTTTTTTGGTCTATGCTGTCTGTACTACAGTAACTAACATTTGAATAGCGTCTGCAGTGTAACGAAATGTCCCATGGCCCTTGACAGCAGAGTTATAAGACAGTCCTGCGATCAACAGTTTGGTCAAATCTTGGTCACATCTGAAGATGTGCCTTATAGGAGCAATGTGCTAGGTCATTCCCAAACTAATCCTTTCCCATTGATGTGTCAATCTCACTGTCCTGTGGGCTGCACTTAATCCCTAATCAATCCCAATGCTCCATTATCTCCCTGATTGTATCAGGCAGGCCTCCAGGACTCTCCATTAGATGTCCTTACCATATCCAAAAACACTGGGATCAACACATTGATTAATAACCACATCATTATCCAGGGTGATCTTTATCCGGCCGCTGTGCGCTTTATTATCAAATAGGATCTGAAAGGGAATGGGAAATAATTAGTTACTGTCTGATTTTGCACTCTCAACAGCATCATCCCCAGTGTCATAAGATATAACAGTAGAATTAGGCCACTCGGTCCATTGAGTCTGCTCTGCCATTCGATCATGGCTGATACGTTTCTCAACCCCATTCTCCTGCCTTCTTGCCGTAACCTTTACCAACCAACCTATCTCGGTCTGAAATACTCAATGGCTTGGCCTCCACAGCCTTCTGCAGCAATGAGCTCTGCAGACTAGCCAGCCTCTGGCTGAAGGAATTTCTCCTCATCGAAGGGTCTGTTTCCATGATGTATAACTCCATCTCAGTACTATAGGATTGTACTTACACACAGAGCCTGTGCAAAAGGATGTGATCGGTTCCTCAACTCTCTGTAGAAACACCTTCTCCAAATCCAATCTATCCAGGCCCCTCAGTACTTTGTAAGTTTCAAATAGAACCCTCCTTCATCCTTCTAAACTTCATTAAGCACAGACTCAGAGTCCTCTTATGACAAGAAACACCTTCACCTCACTGCATCATTTAGCTACTGGGGTTACAGAACCCGTCTTGCCCCAGGCTGCCCTTCCACATTACTGAGGAACCCAAACAGAGAATACAATTAGCTGTTCAACTGCAAGGGCCATCACAGCCACGCCTGAACTTGTCCTTTCGCCCTCACTTTTCATGATAGCCAGAAGCATGACAGGACATCGCTGGACAAGAGTACGCAGAAGGAAAGTTAGTTGGTTCTATGCTCCTCCACAAATTCGGGACAGCAGGCACCCACTGCAGCCCCAGGTGATATTAGCAAACTCCGCTCAGAGTGGGAATCAAACCTGCAGCCTTCAGTCTGAGCCGGCAGCATAGTTAGCCACTGAATGAATGAAGGGGAAACAAATGATCAACTGCTGTTTAAAGATGGCGAGGTGGCAGAAGACTAGAGGTTGGCTAACATGGTGCCACTACTTAAGAAAGGTGGTGAGGAAAAGCCAGGGAGCTATAGACCATTGAGCCTGACATTGGTGGTGGGCATGACTCGGGACATACAGGCCATTTGGTCCAACTAGACCATGCTAGTGTTTGCACACCACGTTAGCCACTTCCGAGTCTTCACCTAACTCGTAGTATAACCCTTCATAAGCATGTAGTTCCCTTAAATATATCTATTATTCAACTCTACCACTACCTGTGGTAGCATGGTCCACCTTCCCTCCTCCAGCCATGTAAAGAATTTTCTTCCAAATTCCCCATCTAACTTCTTTGTAACCAACACCACCTCCAGTTTTGCCCTTCCCACAGTTGGAAACATTGTCTCCACTCCAACAAAATCTTTTGGAATTTTAAGAGGAGAGACAGCTTCATCTGTTCCTGATCATTCTAACATTGAGATTGAGGAGGTCACCATGATACATTAACCCAGAAACAGAAATACTGCAGTATGACAAACTCCCTCAACCAGGATGAAATATCTTACTCCCGGACAGTGGCAGAGCCGACCATTAAGTTAAAAAAAAATTTCAAAAATTCAAAGGATTTTTTTTTGTTCCCAAAATTCATTTGTGAATGCGAGAGATGCTGATTGGGCCAGCAATTCCTGACTGCCCTCATGAAGGCAGTGGTAAGCTGTCTTCTCAAGCCACTGCAGTCCTAGGAAAGGAAGTAGATCCAAGGTCAGTTTTAAGCTGTGCCTCCAAGTCAAGATTAATTCCTTCACGTTCATCCTATCATATTCATCCTACCAGTTCTTCAACAGATTAACACGCAAGTGAGCTTAATATTAGGCTAGCCACCGTGGAGCAGGTTATTCAGAAAAACGAGAACGACGATTATACTTACAAGAATCTGAAATGTATAACAATCTGGGATTTCATGGTTGATAATGGTCTGAATGTTAATGGCCTTCAGTTTAAACCGTATGGAGACATCTATTAGCCTGAGAACACAAATTCAGAATAGGTTTTAACAGGTTGCTTGTAACAGTGCAATTCTCCATTCCTCATCTGTCAGTTTTCACAGTGACTAGCCAAAATCTCCTAAATTCAATCCATGGCCAACTGGTGGCCCAGCTCAACACAGGGGTAGAGTGTGAAACTAGTCAGCAGCTTAGAGGCTGACTATAGATGTCAAGGCTTAGACTGCGTGGACCATCATCACTAACAGGCTGAGAACAATTACAGACCATGTCTGAGGCATGACATGATATAGAACACACTGCCCAAAAGACACATTCAATGGTATGTTTTGAAAAAGTATCCAAAAAACACTTAAAGGCAGATGTTGGCACATCTATGGAGAAAGAACAAGGGAGTGGGGCAAACTGGTTCTCTTGAAGAGCTGGCAAAGACAGAATGGCTCCTGGTGCACCCCACACAGTTCTATGGTGCCAACTTGCAAACAGTGAGCATTAAAGCAGAATGAAACAACCAGCAGCAAGTTAAATGTAACCATGAGTAACCCCTCCCTCACCTCTTGTCAGAGCCCTCGCTCACAAAGGGTTATATTTCTCTTCTGTTGGCAGAATCTTTGGTTTCCCAGCGAAGTGTAATTATCAGCAAACTCTGGATGGCTCAACACCGCACAAACACAGATACACAAATCAGGAGGAGTAGGCCAATTGGCCTCTGGAACCTATTTCACCATTTTATAAGATTATGGAGGAAGTTTGTGATTTCAACTCCATATTCATACCTACACCTGATACCCTCAACTCCCTTGTTTGTCAGAAATCTATCTACCAGTGCCTTTAAAAGTTCAATGACCCAGTTCCACCACTGTTCTCTGGGCTAAGAGTTCCACAGATTCGTGACCAAATATTTCTCTTCCTCTCCATCTTAAATGCCAGACCCCTTCCTTTAAATAGATGCCCCCTAGCACTAGTCTCTCCCACACGAGGGAACATCATTCAGCACCCAGTCGTCTCAGGGTCTTGAATGTTTCAGTGAGATCTCCTCTCATTCACCCAAACCCCAGTGATGAAGGCCCACTGTGTCCACCCATCCCTCAAGTTTACCCTCTCATCAGAGGTCAGTTGAATGTACCTTTTCTGAACTGCTTCAAATGCAGATCCATTGGAATGGAATAATTATCTTCCCAGTTTGAGGCTCCATTAAACAAAGTGTCTCTGGCCAATTAACTTTTAAATTTAAATAATTATACTTCATCCTTGCATACACGCATATCAATTAGGAGCAGCAGTCCTTGGTCCTTCCAAACTCTTCCTCCATTCAATAGGATCATGGCTAATCCAACTATGACCTCAACCCCACTTTCCTACATATCCCAACCACCTCCACCTCTCTTATTAGTCTCTCCTGACTCTCACTGGGGTATAGGCCCCATCCTATCCTCAGCACTCTGACAGGGGCACACAGCTGTAGCTCACGTTAAGTGCCCAGGACAGAAATGCGCTGAGAAGTTTTCCAACTGTGGATGCACCCCACACCATGCCCTCACTTGATTGTCCCAGTTTAACAAAACACACCAGGGATTGAAGGAGATGTTGCTTCAGTTTACTCCACACGGGGCAGTTCTTGCTAGCAAGTCACTGAAGGCTGCATCAGTGACTTCAACAGCACTGCCAGATCATCATGGAATGCTGTAGCTGGACAGGATGAACCGAGAGCAATGCTGCACTCGCACCTCCAGTACCTGAGCCCACTCTGTTTTCGAACAGCTGTGTCAATGGGGAAATCCAGGCTAAGTTGAAGTTGGGCTAAAGACTATAGACCTGTACAGGAGCAGGATAAGAAATAACCATGGATAGATCAAGGCATACAACAACTAATAAAATAATTCGTGTGAAATCTTTTTACTGAGAATAGTTGGTGTTGTGTTACATCTCAAGTGAATACATTGTCAGCCTTTAACAAAGATGCTCATTTTCCTAAACACGGTGTGTGACCTGAGGCTGTAACAATCTCAATCTATCTTACTTTGGATCAATTGAAGCATGATACTCTACTGAAAGCATGCTCCTTTGCTGTAACCCAATAGCTTAAAATCAGCCTTGACACTTGTGTGCCTGGGAAATGTAATATTCGTATGAAACAGTAAGTTGTAAGAAAGCTTTGACAATGTAACACAGCGCAATTAGATATACACAACTTAAAACAGGTTACCTGGCCCAAAACACACACAGTGTTTGCCCTCCAAGGCAGCAAGTGATCCTAAATGCTGTGTTTATTGCCACCTGAACTGCAGAGGGCACACTTAGTCCATATCGTCGCAGTGTAACAACCAGTGGGAAGCAGTTGGTACAATGGTACATCTTTTAGAGAGTACTGCAATTGGTCTTCAAGAAACATGCTTATGATATATCACACTATGATCTGAGGTTACCAAAAATCTCATTCTCCATCTTATCCCAAGTCACCTGAAATATGACATTCTACGAAGAGCATATACTTCTGTTGTAACCTAGAGAGTAAAGATACTCAGTGCCTGACTGTGGAGCTCAGAGTTCAGCTACTTGTTTAGAGACTCCCATTACAAAGTGTAGGCTTACTATCTAACAATAGTGGTGCCTGTTACAACGAGTAGGAATGAGGGGAGCAGCAAAGGAGGCAGTGGGATGGCTAGACACCAGCCACAATGGACACATTTCTTCTATTTCCAGCAGATTACAACTGCACAATGGCACTAACTTCCTATTACAGTGCGTTGGCAGCAGATACACTGCAATCATGGTCATATGGGGAAGTGATAATTTGGTGGCATTATCACCAGACTATTATTTCAGACCCAGTGTGTTCTCTGGGGACTGAGGCTTGAATCCCGTCATGGCACTGGAATTTGAATTCACACTTGAACATGTGCTGACGGGTTCAAGAACAGCTTCTTCCCTGTTATTGGACTGCTGAATGGATCCCTGTAACTTCAAAAACTGTTGGTCTTGTTAATGCTAATCTTGCTTTGTGCACCTCCTATGCAAAAGTTACCTTGTATGCCTAGCTCTAAGCACTCTATGATCTGTATGTTCTTGCTTGCTATGATCTGCCTGTACTGCTCACTAAACAGTGCTTTTCACTGTATTTAGGTACATGTGACTACAAACAATCAAATCAGATCAATAACTATCTGTAATTAAGAGTCTAATCATGACCATGAAAGCATCGTCAATTGTTGGAAAAACCCATCTGGTTCACTAATGTCCCTTAGGGAAGGAAACTGCCATCCTTACCTGGTCTGGCCTATGTGCAACTCCAGACCCACAGCAACATGGTTGACTCGTAACTGCCCTCTGGGCAATGAGGAACGGGCAATAAACTGCTGGCCCGGCCAATGATGCCCACATCCCATGAACAAATAAATGAATTTAGCCCCACCCAAATCTCATCTCCCTATATCCAGAATTCTCCTGAATCTTGTCACAATCTCTGCCTTGATAACTAAGCTAACAAAGCAAAATCCTTAGCTGTGTGACTCTTTGTGGGATGTTCTCCTGCCCTGAGTTTGAACTCCAAGTTTAATCTGGTTTGTCCAGTTCTGCCTGGTTATATTTACACTGAGCCATCCTTTGATTTGAAATTCTATCCTAATAAATGGTAGTTGAAGAGGTTGGAATGGTAAAAGCAGATTGTCAGGCCCTTCTCTCTATCATACTTCCTCAAACTAGGCAATGTTGAAAATCTACATTACACCCATTGAAACCTCAAGATCCTTCCTGCTGTTCAGAGTTATTCTAATTCAGTTTTATACTGGCTTTTCTGTAACCCTTGGTGTGAACAATGGTACTCCATTATCAAGCAAGCTGGACTGAACAAAACAATCTCAACTGTCAGTTTTAAAATGAGAATGGCCTTACTTGTAGAATTTTAATGTGATGTTCCTGTATTGTGGCGTTTCTCTGGGACCGACGTGTAAAGTTGGACTCACATGCACACACTCTGGAAGAAGAACGTTAGAAATACACTGCATGAGCACCTCTAGTCTCATCCATCACGGTTAATGTACTTTTTTTTCAAAGTTTCATTCTTTAATCAACCTGGTCAGAGATGTTATTACACACCTCTGGAGCAGGTGGGACTTGAACCCAGGACTGCCTAGTCCAGAGACAGGAACATTATCACTGTGCCACAAGAGCCCTAGATTACTCTGAAATGCCAGGGAATTATAGATATTTTCTAATGAACCTCTCAGTGATGCTACTGCACACTTCTGAAGCAGGTGGGACTTCAACACAGGCACTCTGGCTCAGGGGTCTTCTTGTTTCAGGTCAATGACCTTGCAATGTGGAGATAATTTTCTAATCAACCTGCTCAGTTATTACACAGTGCTGAACCAGATTGAATCTGGTTCTCCTGCTCCAGAAGTATGGATGTTATCTAACCCTATTGCATCACAAGAGCGCCCCTAATGAATCTCAATGATGCCAAGGTTAAATAGAGACAACACAGTACCTGCTGATGCTACAGGCTTTCCACAACTGTTTGGTTTGTGTGCACCATTGTCAGTCAAAATAATATGAATTTATTTCATTTTCTTGGATACTGTTGATGGATTGGTTCCATAGTCAGCCATACGGCACAAAAACAGACCCTACAGTCCATGCTGACCATAATCCTGATCTAAAAAACAGTCCCACCCGTGTCCGTTTAACTCACATCCCTCCAAATATTTCTTATTCATAAAATGTCTTTTAAACGTTGTACCTGTACCTGCATCCACCACTTCCTCAGGATGCTCATTCCACACACGAACCACTGTGTTAAAATACTGTCCCTTGTCTTTTTTTTAACATCTTTCACATCTCACCTTAAAAATATACCCCCTAGTGTGGAAATCCACCATCCTTGGGAAAAAGACACCTTATCGATACTCGTGATTTTATAAACCTCTATAATGCCACCACTTAACCTCCAGTGAACAAAGTCCCAGCCTAGCCTACCTTTCCTTGTAACTGATACACTGCATTCCCAGCACCATCCTGGTAAATCTCTTCTGAACCCGCTCCAGCTTAATAATATCCTTCCTATGACAAGATGGCCCAGAACTGACCACAGTATTCCAGAAGAGGCCTCACCAATGTCACGTACAACCTCAAGATGACGTCCCAACTCCTATACTCAAAAGGTCTGAGCAATTAATAAGTTTGCTTGTTAAGCGATACTGAAAAGTCTATGAACAGAGATTTGAGAGACACTGTTGGTTCAGAAGGAGGCAGGTATTTGTAATGTTCCAATCTGCAACAAATCTGACATTAAGTAAAAGATTGGGTACCTTACCATCTGGCTACAGAAGGGGTGAACTACTACCAGTCATTTAGGGATGAGCAAACGCTAACCTGAAGTTACAGCTTCTAATACACCACACTACCACTTTCTCAAGATTTTAGGTCCATTAATCAAACAGATAACACTGAGCACGCAACACAGGTCTGCCAAGAGCTGAAAGGAGATGCTAATGATTCAGGTACAACCTTCAATCTCAATTTTAATTTTAAAGGACCCCAGTCCAAAGACGAAACCTTTCTTTCAGCACTCAGCAATGCCGTGGTGACCACCCTGTTATTCCACTCCAGATTCTGAAGTGCTCCATCCAAAAACTCAACTTGCCTCGCCACTGCTAGTGGAGCAGCACAATGTTTCCAGCCTGATTCTAATACTGTGCGTGTGACAATAAGTCGCTAAACTTCCTCCGACCAATAATTCAAAGTTAAACAAAGTCCAAATCCACTTCCGCTCTATCAAACACAGCCCCACAACCCCCTCAGCGAGAGAGACACATAACATTGGGGTGTACCTTGGAGCTCGCACTGCCTGGGGTAGTGCAATGGCACTCACTATTGGATGGTGCTGCTGTAGAATAGACACAGTGGTGGGGGTGGCGGGGTCAGGGAGGGAGCTGCAGGCTCACATCCAGCCCATCACATTACTGCAGGCTGCTGCCCATCAGCCATGTTTCCTGACCTAAACTAGTGCCCCTATTGGCAACACCTCTACTTCCAATGTCAGCATGGTCTCGCCCTTCTGCATCATTCTCAACTCTTCTCACCCTGCAACCCTCCAAGATCTCTGCATTTCTCCGATTCCGACCTCTCGCACAACCCAATGTCAATGTCAATCACTCCACTATTGACAACTGCCTGAAGCCTAACCTCTAGATTCCCTCCTTTCAAGATGCTCCATAAAATCCATCATGTTTGACCAAGCTTTAAGAGCCTGCACTACTCTCTTATAAGGAAGCAGAGTGTCAAATTTTTGGTCGTGGGCATTCACTTTGAGACTTAGTACCAAGTTACAAGTACTATGCCAGTGCAGATGATTTATTTAGAAGTGATATCATCTTTGAAAAAAAACTGGAATTCTATATGGTCACCACCCCTCCCACTGAGATATGATGCCTTGCTGCAAGGAATCTTTGTAATTTCTCTGACACAGCAAATTAAATTCCTGCAGTTGAAGATGCTTTAAATCAAATTACAACATAGAAGAGCTAACCTTCCTATGAAGAAGGATGACAGCCTTTTCCACTGTTCCAGCTCTACAGGAGAACGAGGTGCTCAGTGACCCACCAGCACCTTCCCATAATCCACAGGCCTGCCCCTGCCGCTTGCTGCCATGGCAACGTAATCAAATTAGAGTGTCCTAGAGTCATTCAGCACAGAAACAGACCCTTCAGTCCAATTCATCCATGTCAATCAGACAGCCCACTCTGACCTAGTCCCATTTGCCAGCATTTCGCCCAAATACCTGTAAACCCTTCTATTCATGTACCCATCAATATGCCTTTTAAATGTTTAATTGTATCAGTCTCCTCCACTTTCCTTAGCAGCTCATTCCACACACACACCACCCTCTGCATGAAAAAATTGCCCCTCAGGTCGCTTTTAAATCTTTCCCCTCTCACTTTAAACCTATGCCCTCTAGTTTTGGACACCCCTACCCTGGGGAAAAGGCCTTGGCTATTCACCCTATCCATGCCCCTCGTGATTTTATAAACCTCTATAAGGTCATTCCTCAGCCTCCAAAAGGTCAATAAGTTCCAATGGTTTAAAACTGCTGCTGCTCCCCACTTAATTCAACATGGGAAGGGACTCTGCAGGCAGCCAGGGCCATGGGGCACGGGGAGGGAGTGAGACAAAACCAGCTACATCAACACTGACTACAAGAGACGGTCTCTCACCTGCCATAGCCCCTTAGCCATCTACAGGGTTCAAGTCAGCAGTGTGCTGGAAAACCCACCACTCATTTCAATGGGTCAAGCAAAACTGTGCTCAAAAAGCTTGAAAATATCCGACGCACTGCAGTTTATTAATCAATACCACTCATACCTGCCCCCTCCCCCAGGACACGCCATGGGCTGCTCCCACAGCAACGCCCAAGCCCATCACTTCCCATCGAGATGGTGGAGGGAAATGCACCATCATAGGATCACTGTCAGCTCAGAGTGCCTCAACTCTCACGATTCCAATGTTGACATGTCTCTGCCCCTTGATGGTTGGGTTAAATCCTGGAACTGCCATCACAGCAGGCAGGTGAGAAAACAGCCATCGACTACTCACGTGGGCACACGAGTGGAAAGAGACTGATGGTAATTACTGGCCTTGCTAGAATTGTCCATATCCCCAGTTTTAAAAAGTATGCAATGGCAGGGAAGAAAATGTACACAATCACACACGGTCTGCAGAATGAAAATGGACATGCAGTTTAAAAAGTGTTAGTCACCGGTTTCACCAGCTACCACCTTGAATCTCTTACCTGTTATCACCCGTGGGTTGATGTTGAAGGTGTCATTTGCAGGATTGATGCTGCCCTTCTTATAAAAGCGCTGGCAGAGCTGCAGAGCAGTGAGATTCCCATCACGGCTGAACACATAGGCATACCGTCCCAGAGTCAGGTTTTGCAGAGCCAGGTACTACAAGGAAGACAAAGTATCTGATTTGAGCTGCTCTGCAGTTGCGCATGGTCCACCCAGCCAATGCAGGTCCAAGATACCGCACTGTCAGGGACATTGAGCAATGTGACAGTACACAGTCAAAACGGCAGGGACACAAACTGCAAATGTGAATCAAGTCATAAGCAGATAGGGGCAGGAGTTTCAGAATTGTACCAGGAGAGGGCTGATGAATAAATAAGAAACTTATATCCCCACAACAGCTTTCTTGAGAGCTTGACAGCAGTGAAATATCATAGGACTGTCATTTCTGTTGCAATGCAGGAAATTCAGAAGTCTACCTGCATCGAAAGATCCCACAAACAGCAATGACCAATTTAATCTGCCTTAGTGATCAAGGTGTGGTTTACCACTAGCCAGGAGTCAGGTTTCATTGGTTACTTTGAAACAGAGCCATGTCTACTGGAGGAGCCAGGCAAGTCCAATGGTTTAACTCTGCACGAGTTGCTGCCCTGCAATATCCGCTCAAGTCTCAGGATTGGGACAGGAGCCTGACAGAGGCTCTTCCCCTCTCCCCTCAGTGTCTGAGCAGCATCACTCCAGTGTCTGCACTCCACATCTACCAACAATCACTGGACAATGACTGGAGATAGGAAAAGGAACATATTTATTCCGAATCGAGGTTAGCTTTGATAAGCCCTTGTCATTTGGGCAATGCCTTCTCCTTACCATTGATAGCTGTGCTTTCAACTGCTGACGCCATCACCTCAAATTCCCTGCTTAATCCAAAAAGCCACTTCTTCGGCTGAACCTTTGTCCAGCCCTTGCAATACTCTGTTTCAATTCACAGTCCATTTCCATCCTGTCCTGCGTGAAGCCTAGGCTTTCTTGCCCCATTTCTGCCATAGTTTGCCTTTAACACACACACACATCGAACAAACAGTTCAAAAGAACAGGGCTCCAGTGGAGTCTGGACATCCATAAAATTCAGCATCCTCCAGAAGTACAGGAAGGAAACTCAACAGCAACATAAAAGACTGAGAGATAACACTCTAAGCCAGTGTTGTGGGCATCACCAACATACAGGCACAAGATCCTAAATAACGAGTCAGATTAATCACCTGTTTTCAGTGATACCAACTGAGAAAGGAACATACCAGGATTCTAGAGAAATTTCTTTGGGATTTCTGAATCCTGATGACATTTGTTTATTGAAAAGATCCACCTGAACAGAAAGTCTAATGGCAAACCCAACCACTTCCTTCCATAATGCACTCGGGGCAGTTTGACAGCAGACAAGTGCTGGGGTGAAATTTGAACCCTCAACCTTGCAGGCCCAATCTACAAGCTGAAGCTGTTTAAATCATCCTGACGCTGTAGAAGGATGCCAGCAATTTTGCGTTAAGGGTCTTGGGGTAGGGGTGACTCAGGGAAGACACTCAGGATTCCAGCTCTGATTGAACATTCAACTTGACATTTATGCCATAATCCCACTGTCAACATCCTCTGGGTTATCATTGATTAGAAATGCAACTGGATTTGCCACATAAACAGTGGCTACAAGAGCAGGTCAGCTAGGGATACTGCAGCGAGAAACTCATCTCCTGACTTCCCAAAACCAGTCTACCATCTGTAAAGCACAAGTCAGGAATGTGACGGAATACTCCCCACTGGCCTGGATGGGGGCAGCTCCAACAAGACTCAAGCAGCTTGACACTGTCCAGGACAAAGCAGCTCACTTGTTTGGCATCACATCCAGAAATCTACTCCCTCCACCACCGCTGACGTTCAGTAGCAGCAGTGTGTAGCATCTAGAAGATGCACTGTAAAAATTCAAAGGTCCTTAGTCAGCACCTTCCAAACCCACAAATCACGTCCTTCTAGTAGAAGGGCAGCAGATGCATGGGAACACCAAGTTCCCCACCAAGTCACTCAGCATCCTGACTTGTTCACTGTCACTGGGTCAAAATGCTGAACTCCCTCCCTCAGGGCATTGTGGGTCAACCCACAGCAGTGTGTGCTACTGCAGCTCACCATCACCTTTTCAAAGGCAATGAGGGACAGGCAATTAGTGCTGGTGCAGTCAGCGATGCCCAAATCCCATGGATGAATTAAGAAAACCTGCATCTCCAGGAGAAGGTACATGCGAATATTGGGGGAAAGGACTGGATCATACCCAGCAGGCATACCCTGTATAGCTCAATGACAAAGAGGAGTAAACAATGCAGCAGGATTTTACTGGATAAAAAGATTTAAGATTTCTCTCAGGGAAATTGGCGTAACATACAAGATAAGGCAAGGTAGAACTTGAATTCTTCTTTCAGATTTCCATAGATTCCGCTTTTCATTCATGCTCATTTAATTACCACCTCTCGACCAGGAACATGCACCTCGAAGCTCTGCCATCCTCTCTGATGGGATGTTTGTTTGCATCTTTCAGCTCATTCCCCTTCACTGTCCCTCACTGGCTCTCTAAGACTAGCTGTGCCATTGAATTTCTCTCGCCTTCCAAGACGCCACAGTCACTTTTCTCACCCAGTCTCACTCAAAATCTATTACATTTCTGTCCTCCAGTTCTGATGAGAGATCATGGACTTGAACTGTTAATTTTTGTTCTCTCCCTACACATGCTGTTGATTACTCCCAGCATTTTCTTCCTTGAAAGAAATTACCTGCTCATTGCTGTCTGAGAGAGATTGCTGTGTCCAAACAGGTTGGCGCCTTCCTCACAGGACAATTACCTTTTTAAAATTACTTAGTTGTCTGCAACATGCGCAAGGATGTCTTGAGCTCATGAACGACAGTCTATACAAGCAAGCTCCTTCGTTCAACAAGATGTAATCTAGTGTTATTATTTTACAACATGGTACTTTTACCTAGTTCAACCTACATGCCGAAATATCCATTTGCCTCAATAAGTTGCCACCAGAAAGTTCAATTTGGCAGGTTAACAGGAAGAGAAAACTGGAAAGTATTCAACCATAAGAAGAGGAAGAATGACAGCTACTAACCTGTTCAACAGTGTAGAAAATAGAATCATAGACATCCTTCTGTGTATACACAGCGTAGAAATCATCCGACCCATCTGTGTAATCCTTCAGGAAGAGGTGCTTAAATGTCATTGTGTTTTCTTCTGTAAAATCTACCACCATTTGGTTACTCAACCCAAACAGGATCAACTGTGGAAAACAATTAGCAAGAGGCATCAGACTCTAAACATTAACATACCACTCTGTTATAAGGGTATTTGGTATTCTAGCTTAGATTGTAGCTCAGTTGCAGGATCCTATAGACGTTTGTGGGTTCAAATCCCATTCTCGGGGCTTGAGCACAAAACTAAAGGCTGACACTCCATTACTCCATAGTACCACGTCGTATTGTCAGATTGTGCCACCTTTCAGATGTGGCATTTAACAGGAGGTTCCCTTCTGTTCTCTCATGTAGGTGCGTAAAAAGAAAACTGTCCTTCAAAGAGCGGAGAGATCACATGAGCTTTTTCATTAACTTTTCATCTTTCAAGCCAACATCACAAAACCAGGTTGTCTGGTCACTATCACACTGCTCCATCAAATGGGCTACAGCAGTTCAGGAAGGGAGCTCACTGAGGCTAACTCAGGACTGACCCAGCCAGCAGCACCCATATCCAATTGAATGAATTTTTACGATGTGGATCTTGCTGTATTGCGTGCATTATAACTGTGACTACACCTAATTGGCTGTAAGGTGCTTTGGGGTGCCCCCATGGTCACAAAAGACAGTATATACCAAGTGGGACAATATCTAGTGGTTTCTTCACTGGACTATTTACCCTGAGACCCAAGTTCAAGTCCTGCCATGGCAGGTGGTGGAATTTGAAATCAAAAACCTGGAATGACAAATCTAATGATGGCCAGGGAATCATTGTCAATTGTCAGAAAATCCCATCTGGTTCAATAACGAGCTTTAGGGAAATAAACTGTTGTCCTTATCTGGTCTGGCCTCCATGTGAGCCTACACCCAGAGAAACATGGTTGAATTTTGCCTGCCCTCTGGGCAATTAGGGATAGGTGGTAATAGATGGTGGTTTGGCCAGCAACACCCCTTACATCCCACGAATAAATAATAAAACAATACAAGATTTGTCTTTATAGGGAGCAAACATGCACAGGTTTGACATCCTAGGTGATGCACAGCCGTGGCAGGAAGGTCGGCTATCGGGCAATGGTGCCGTACTCCACTAACCTAACACAACAGCACGTGCAATAAATCATTGCTTCCCCACAGGGACCCCGTATTGCAGTTTGAAAATTGTTGTCACCCCTTAGTGAGAATGGAGGTGTCAGGGAATAGGGGCCAAGAGAGCAGCACAGTAGCTGTTTTAATTCAGTCTACATCAGCTAATGCTGCCTGAACTTGCAATCTCGCCAGGGCTCCCAACGCCCAACTTTTGGAAGCCCTGCAAGACTTGCATCACCACCCTGAGCCAAAGAGAGAAGCGGACATCCTGGGGTCAACTTTATCATAGTCAACGGTTTCAAAGTTTATCTGATTATTTCACCTCATTGTTATCTTTCAGAACACACTGTAACCAAAGGAGCGGATGTGTACTCCACAAGGCAACATTGAATACTTTTCACATGGTAATGGAACGAAAGACACAATAGTACTAAAGACTTTCACTCCAGAATGATCTGCACCCCTTGCCAACCAGAAACATGGGAACATCACCACCTGCAAGTTTCCCTCCAAGTCTCACACCATCCTGGCTTGAAATGATATCACTGTTTCTTCACTGTCACTGGGTCAACTGGAGTTGCCTCACCGTGCTGTGTCCCTACATCCCTCAGACTGCAATCGTTCAAGAAAGCACCCCACTACCATTTTCTCAAGCAGCAATTTGTTTTGGGCACTAAACACTGGCCTTGCCAGTTGGTGCACACATCCCATGAAAGAATTTTTAAAATCTCAAATGGTAATTTCTGTTCATCAGCATAAATTACCACAAGCAGTCCGTTTGAGCAGTTTGTTTTTACAAACCATTGTTTCTAAACACCCAGTTAGGGCACTTAGACACACTACCAAAACACTTCAAAGGACTGTGGATATTGAATTACTGTCTCAGTGCGTGGTCAATGGTAACAAACTACAATATCACCCTAATAGAGGTCCCCATTTTACGGGATGCAGGAATGGAATGAAGAGACTACGTAGAGAGGAAACAGGCAATGAACAATGTTACTCGTGAGATCAGTTTTATGATAGCCTTGACAATCTTAAATTGATTTATTGCAAAAAAAAAGCTCTGGGAGTTCTGCCAGGTACCTGGTAATTACCCTGTTGCCAAGTTCCTGTTGTTATTAGCTGGGAAGCAGGAGCAGCAATACAGCAGTAAATCACTGCAACTGGCTACTGAATCAGAAGGCAATTGAGACTTACATTCCTGCTCCTTCTGACCCACAGGAAGACAGCTCACTCATCCAACATTGCTGGAATAGCCCTGAATCAGGATTAACCACAGGTCGACAGGGAGAAGGCAGCATTTGGCACACTTGCCTTTACTGGTCAGTGCACGGAGTATAGGAGTCGGGATGTCATGTTGCATCTGTACCGGATATTGGTTTAGGCCACTTATGGAATACTGCATGTAATTCTGGTCTCCAGAGAGCGGAGGTTTAAGACGAGAGGGCAAAGATTTAAAAGGGATCTAAGGGGCAACTTTTTCCAAACAGAGGATGGTGTGTGTATGGGGTGAGCTGCCAGAGATGGGTGCAGGCGCTGATACAAATACAACATTTACATGTCATCTGGACGGGTATTTGAACAGGAAGGGTTTAGACGGATATGGGCCAACTGCTGGCAAATAGGACTAGATTAATTTAGGATATCTATTTGGCATGGATGAGTTGGTCCGAAGTGTCTGCTTCCATGCTGTATATCTCTATGACACTATCTGTGGCCCAGAGCGGGGTGGTAATGTCACTAGTAATCCAGAGGCTTTGCTAATGCCCTGGGACCAGGAATTCAAATTCCACCATGCTGGCTGGAAAGACAATACAACATCTGGATTGAATGGTGATTTGGAAACTGCAAGTAATTGCCATAAAAACGCATCTGCATTACTAATGTTCTTTTGGGAAGGAAGTATGTATCCTTACCTGGTCTGGCCTGCATGTAACTCCAGACCCAAAGCAACGGGGCTGACTCTGAACTGCTTTCAAGGGCAACTAGAGTGGGCAAAAAAATGATGGCTTCAGTGACACCCATGGATAGGCAAAAGTATACAGCGAAGTCTGCTGGCACACACCAAAAGAAAATCTCACAAGAATCATTGTCATGATCTCGCAAGAAAAGGCAACTAAATCCTTTTGGGCAGAAGTTGGCCTCAATCAGTCTATAGCCATGCTGACCAGAGTAGCCTTTGGTCAGGACATGACGACTGGTATTTCTGATTAGCAAATTACAACACGAGTAATTTGGCCTAGTGACCTCAAAATCCTTGTTTTTTTATTCACTCATAGGACGCGGACATCACTGTCTGGGCCAGCATTTGTTTGCCCACCTTTTATTGCCCCTTGAGAAGGTGGGGGTGAGCTGCCTTCTTGAACCGCTGCAGTCCATCTCCCTCAGTGAGAGAATTCCAGGTTTTTGACCCAGCAACAGTGAAGGAACATTGTTATATTTCCAAGTCAGGATGGTGAGCAGTTTGGAGGTGAACTTGCAAGGGGGTGGTGTTCCCATGTACCTGCTGCCCTTGTACTTCTAGGTGGAGGTGCTAGCTTTTGGCAAATTGCTGCAGTGCATCTCGTGGACAGTACACACTACTGTGACTGAGCATCGGCAGTGGGGGGTGTTACACAATATATACATGAATTTTCACCTTTATTGTGTGCTCTTAGTAAAATAGTAGCAGGAAATAATAGTACGTGCTGTTCTGCTTATTGTTTAGTTTGCTTCCTTAGTTATTTAACAAACATTTACCATATTTAATAAACACATTTGCCTGCATGGCTCAAAGTTTGACAGCACTGTGTCCACACAACAGTTTACCCTCCTACTGCCATTGACCTCATGTGCCAGTGCTCCTTGCAAGCACCATTCCCATAAACATTAGCCACTTTTTTCAGGAAAATGTTGGCTACTATTGGTCTGAGACTGCTTGGAGCAGCTCACCCAGGTTCCTTCAACAGCACCTTCCAAACCTGCAACCTTCTACCACTCAAAGACACGGACAGTAGGTAAAATGCACATACAAAATATGAGCAGGTGGCCATTTGGCCCAGCAAGCCTACTCCATCATTCAACTATATCATGACCGATGTTCTACCTCAATGCCATTTTCCCCCCACACTTCTCACCAATACGAGTTATTTTTAATGTTTAAAAATATATCAATCCCTGTTTTGAACATGGCCAACAACAGATTCTCCAAAACCTCTGGGGTACAGGATTCCCTCTGGGTGAAGAAATTCTTCATCTCAGTCCTAAACAGCCTGCCCCTTATCCAAAGATTGGGTCCACAGCCAGGAGAGGTATCCTTGCTGCATCCATCCTGCTGACCCCTGTAAGACTAGTCTATGTCTCAATCAGATCCCCTTCAACTCTAAATTTCAGACAGCATGCGACCAGTCTCCTAAACGCTCATAAAACCATTCTCCCATCTCTGGGATTAGTTTGCTGGGTTTCTATAGCAAGTTCAGTTCTGGTCTCCCTGCTATAGGCAGGATGTTGTTAAAACTGGAAGGGTTCAGAAAAGATTAACAAGGATGTTGCCAGGCTTGGAGGGTTTGAGCTATGGGGAGAGCCTGAATGGGCTGGGGCTATTTTCCCTGGAGCATCAGAGGCTGAGGGGGTGACCTTATAGAGGTTCATAAAATCATGAGGATGAATATCCAAACCGTGCCCCTAAGTCTTTTTCTCAGAGTGGGAGAATTCAAAACTAGATGGCATAGTTTTAAAGGAGATAGGGAAGGGGGGGGGCAGAGAGACAGAGAGAGAGAGACAGAATTAGAATCCCTACAGTGTGGAAAACAGGCCCTTCGGCCCAACAAATCCACACCGACCCTTGGAGCATCCCACCCAGACCCATCCCCCTATAACCCACACACACCTGAACACTATGGGCAATTTAGCATGGCCAATCTACCTAGCCTGCACATCTTTGGACTGTGGGAGGAAACTGGAGCACCCGGAGGAAACCCACGCAGACACGGGGAGAATGTGCAAACTCCGCACAGACAGTCACCTGGGGCTGGAATCGAACCCAGGACGCTGGCGCTGTGAGGCTGCAGTGCAGAGAAATAGAGCGTGCGCGCGAGCGCAAGAGAGCGCGCGCGAGAGGCAACCTTTTCACGCAGAGGACGCTGTGGTTATGGAATGAGCTGCCAGAGGTGGTAGTGGATGCAGGTACAATTACAGCATTTAAAAGGCATCTGACAGGTCTATGAATAGAGGTTTAGAGGTTTGTGGGCCAAATGCTGGCCAATGCGACTGGATTAATTTAGGATATCTAGTCAGTGCCGACCCAAGGGTCTGTTTCTATGCTGTATTACTAAGCATACCCTTCCTTAAGGCAAACGACCAAAACAGTACACAATACACCAGACATGGTAAACCAATGTTCTATACAATTGCAACAAGACGCCTTCTCTCTTGTACTCACCAATACAATATTGCAGTAACAGAGGCCAACATGCTACTCGCCTCCCTCATTCCTTGTTGCATCTGAACAAGGACACCAGGTTCCTTTGGATATCAACATTGCCCAATCTCTCACTATTTAAGATATACTCTGCATTTCTGTTTTTTTCATCAAAGTTGATAAACATCTGCCACATTCTTACCCATTCACTCAGCCAGTCTAAATGTCCTTGAAACCCCTTCGCTTCCTGCTCACAACTCACATTCCCACCTAGCTCTGCACCATCAACACACTTGAAAATATTGTACATTTGGTGCCTACATGCAAAGTTTGGGAATAACTGGGGGCATGGGTGCTTAGTAATTTGTACAGGACCTTATTGAAAGCCCCCTGAAAATCCAAATACATCACATTCACTGGTTTAGGCTTGTCTATTCTGCTAGTCATAGCCTCAAAAGTCTCCAACAGATTGATCAACTATGATTCCCCTTTTCATAAACCCACGCTGGCTGTCTAACCCTACCACTATTTTCTAAGTGTCCAGTTCGTAAATCATTTCCAGCATTTTTCCTGCTGATGTCTGGCTGACATCTCTAGTTCCCAGTTTTCTGTCTCCCTCCTCATATAGAGTGGGGTTACACTTGTTTCCTTCCAGTATGCTGAAACCAAAGAAGTTTGGAAGATGGCCATCAATGCATCTATTAACTCTACAGCCACCTCATTCAACACACTGCAATGTAACACATCAGGACCAGGAGATTTCACAACTTTCAATCCCATTAACTGTTCCGTACTACTTTCTTACTAATGCCAATTCCTCCCAGTTCTTTGCTGCTCCAGTAGACATTGCACCTTCCTTGTGAAGACAGAGATAAAGTAATTGCTTGTTTTTTTCTGCCAATTTCCTATTCTCAATTATAAGTTCTCCTGGCTTTGTCTGTCATTGACCCACATTGGTCTGGGCAAATCTTTTCCTTTTTACAGACCTAAAAAGCTTTACAGTCAGTGTTGATGATCTTTTGCTACTTTACTTCCATATTTCCTTCCTTTATCAATTTCTTGGTCCTCCTTCACCAAATTTAGAAAGCATTCCAGGGCACACTTGCAACTTCCCCTCCAAACCACACACCAAGTTGACTTGGAACAATATTGCACTCCTTCACCAAAGAGTAAAAATGCTGTAACTCTCTCCGTACCAAAACTGTGGGTACAACTCCACCCTGTTGACTACAACAGTTCAAGGCAGAGGCCCACAACCACTTTCTTGAGCAATTAAGGTGGGGAAGTAAATGCTAGTCTCACTAGTGATGCCCACAGGGACAATTAAAATGCAGTATCCAGTCCCACGCAGGGCAGGGCAGGGCATCTGAAATAGTGTTTACAACATTGGTGTGCTTATCCAAGGAAGGATATATCTGCCACACAGAGGAGAATGCAATGGAGCTCCTCCAGACTCATCGCTAGCCAAGTCTCCTCAGTTGGATGTCTTCCTGAGCACTACTTTAAAGGGCAGGAGGCAAGTCGTCACCAGAATCCTGGGCATTTGGCCATCAACTAAAAGACAAAAACCAAATTACCTGGTGATGACCACACTGCTATTTGTAAGAACTTGCTTGATACAAAGTGGCTGCTTTGTTTCTCACATTGCAATAGTCACTACCCATCAAAATTACTACACAGGATGCAAAGGGCATTGAGTGTAAGAGTCACCACAGAAATGCAATGCTTTCCTTCAAGCTCCTTTCTTTAGACTTTGCAACATAATACAATATTGTTCCTCATGAGAACATAACATTGAGTTAGCCAGAGCCTGACATTCAGGAGCTAAACCCATTTCCTTAATCGCTTTAATCAAAGAATTTAAGGTCTTGAGCTTGCCTTCATTGGTCAGACCTTTGAGTGTAGGAGTTGGGCATCATGTTGAGGTTGTAAAGGATGTTGGTGAGGCCTCTTATGGAATACTGTGCGCAATTCTGGTCGGCCTATTACAGGGAGGATATTATCGAGTTGTAGGGGATTGAGAAAAGATTTACCAGGATGTTGCCAGGTGTGGAAGGTTTGAGTTATAAAAAAAATGGCTGGACAGGCTGAGACTTTTTCCACTGGAGTGAAGGAGGTTGAGGAGTGACCTTACAGACGTTTATAAAATAATGAGGGGTATAGATTGGGTTAATGACATGTGTCTTTTTTCTAGGATGGTGGATTTCAGGACCACGGGGCATATTTTTAAGGTGAGAGGAGAGAGATTTAAAAAAGACATGACGGGCAATTTTTTTTGTTTTACAAAGTGGGTTATTCATGTGTGAAATGAGCTTCCTGAGGAAGTGGCGGATGCGGGTACAATTACAACATTTAAGAGACATTTGGATGAGTACGTGAATAGGAAAGGTTTGGCGGGATATGGGCCGGGAGCAGTCAGTTGGGACTAGTTTAGCTTGAGATTACGTTCAGCATGGACTGGTTGGACCGAAGGGTCTGTTTCCATGCTGTATGACTATGACTGAGAGTATGGGGGCATTACTAATTCAGGTGCTGCCTTGATCTGGGCCAGCTACTATCTGGATCATGATTTTTTTTTAATGCACAGGCAAGATATTGGATTTATCCCTAGTGACCTTTGGGAAGGAATTCCAGGATTTGGACTCATTGATGGCAAAGAGACTTCAAATACCTGTCCAAGTCAGAACAATGTATGACAGTGATGGGAACTTAGAGGTCTCCTCCTAAATGGAGGAAATAACATTTATAATCTTGCGCATCTCGTCAACGTACAGACAAATAACAATCTCAGCTGGAATAGCTTTTGATAAGGCTCTGCATGGAACACTGACAGCAAAGGCAAGAGCCGATGGGATCCAAAGAAATTTAGCACATTGGATCTACAGTTGTCCGAGTGGCAGAAAGCAGAGGGTGATGGTTGAGGGGTGTTTTTCTGACTGGACGTTTGTGCTCAATGGGGTCCCACAGGGGTCAGTGTTGGGAACTCTTGTTGTTTGTGGTTTATATAAATGATTTAAACATGAACATTGATCATAAAAGTTGGTGGGATGGCAAACAAGGAGGAAGACAACCTTTGACTATGAGACAATACAAATGGGTTGATCAGTGGCAAATGGAATTCAATATGGATAAATTTGAGGCGATGCACTTGAGCAGAACGAACAATACATGATGAATGGTAGGATCCTGGGAAGTGCTGAGGAACAGAGGGACCTTGGTGTGCAGGTCTACTGTTTCCCTAAGGTATCAGAATAGACGGATAAAGTGGCTAATGAGGCATATGGAATACCTGATTTTATTAGCCGAAGCATAAAATTTATGTGCAGAGAGGTTATACTGGAATTGTACAAAATGTTGGTTTGGCCACACAAGAATATTGTGTGCAATTATAGAAGGGGTATGACAGCACTGCAGAGGAGATTTGTCAGGATGTTACCTGGGGCTGGAGAGTTTCAGTTATGAAGAGAGATTGGATAGACTGGGGTTGTTTTCCTTGGAGCGGCAGAGATTGCGAGGATACATGATTGAGATATATAAAATCATGAGGGGCGTGGACAGGGTAGACAGGAAGAAGTTTTCCCCTTGATGGAGAGATCAATGACCAAGGGGCATAGCTTTAAGGTAAGAGGCTGTAGGTTTAGAGGAGATGTGAGGAAAACCTTTTTTCACCCAGAGGGTGGTGGGAATCTGGAGCTCAATGCACATTAAGGTGGGAGAGGCAGAAACCCTCAAAACATTTAAGTAGTATTTAGATGTGCACTTGTGTTCCGATACAAGACTACAGGGGAAGTGTCGGAAAATGGGATTAGAATATCATTTAGTTGGCTTTGACTGGCACGGATGTGATGGTCCTTTTTCTGTGCTATATATCTATGACTCTAGTAGTGAATACCCTGCAACCATTCAGAGCATTGGGTTCCTTAATAAATTCTGTCACAGAGTGTCAACATCGCTGGCAAGGCCAGAATTATTTACCTACTTCTAATTGGCCTTGAGGGTCATTAAGAGTCATTGCCATTGCTGAGAGTCTGGCGTCACATGTAGATCAGACTGGTTAAGAACAGCAGGTTATCTTCCTAAAGTGAACCAGTTGACAATTTACAGGACGTTAGATTCTTTTTTCTTAATTAAACTGAATTTAAATTCTAGCTAGGGTGAGATCTGAAGTCATGTCCCTGCAGTATCACGCTGAGTCTCTGGGTTACTAATCCACTGACATTACCACTAAATTCTCCTCTTTTTTAATCACAGGCGCCTCCAGAGTCCACGTAGCTTCTGTTCCAATCTCTCACGCAGCAGATTTCTCCAAGGTCACTCCTTACCTGCACTGTGACTACGATGAGCTTTAATATTTGTACGAAAAGTTTGAAGGGTTTCCGGCCTTTCGCTCGGAACTTATCACAGGGACTCATGAAGAAATATTTTAGTTTCCTCCTCAGCTCCTCCTCTTGCCCCTGGGATGGAAGGGTATGCTGAGGGCGCACAACATGGACGATGCCCTGGGAGCCATAGCTGTTCACCGGAGCCAGCAGCTTTGCAGTTTCTGAATGAGGCACAGAGAAGAAAAGTGCTAATTAGGATCTGGAGTTACACTTGCAGACAAGCAGCAAACATTTTTTCTGAAGAAGGGTCCAGACCCAAAACTTCAGCATTCCTGCTCCTCTGATGCTGCCTGGCCTGCTGTGTTCATCCAGGTCCACACTTATCTCAAACATTAGCCTTTGTAGTTCAGTCCAACTCCCAGCCTCCCACCAACTTCTGAGTGCCATTGTGTAAGCAGAGACACTTTTAAGGCAGGGGTGGGTACATTCTTGATGAGTAAGGGAGGAGTGACAGCTATCGGACTAGGGGATAACATGGAATAAACAGAACAGTCACAAACCAACTAAATGGCAGAGCAGACCCGAGGCTTATTCCTACCGTACGTAGGGGACTCTCCCCTTCACCCCTGATCAGAGGGGACTGTTCCCAGATATCACCATCACCTCTCCGTGTGCCATAAGCCACGTCACAACAGTACAAATCAAATGCTTTCTGAAGTTGCTAATAGGACCTCATGTGGTATGAGTGCAAAGCACCTTCTTCACTTGAAGGTGGAGGGCTTCCACTTGAGGGGGAGGACAGGGGTTTTCACAGTTCCCTCAGTAACGCTCCTTCCTCAACTAGTACTGATACAACATCCAGTCACTCAACGTACTGCTGTTTGAGAGTCATTACCAGCAAAGTGACTAAGCCATGAAAGGAACAGCTCACACACTGGGTCCAATGTACCATCAAAATAAGGAGCTATGAGCGATCACGCAGCTGATTGTGCCACGCTTGTAGACATGCTCACTGTCCCTCCCAGACACCCCACTTTAATAAAAAATGTTTTGCTTGAAAAAAGAAACAGGAGGAGGCGTCAGACATTCAGTCCCTCTTGCTTGCCCCACTACTCAATAAGATCACAGACTCAGTTAGATCATGTACTCACCTTCGCTCCCACGGTCTCTCAATTCAAAGGCATTAAAACATCTGCCAATCTGCTTTGTGTGTATTGTTGAGTGAGTAGTGACAGTCCTCTGGGATGGTGAATTCCCAGGCGCACAACTCTAATAGTGAGGACATTCCTCCCCATCTCAGGGGGCACAGCTTTAAGGTCAGGACTGAAGATTTAAAGGAGATGTGAGGGAAAACATTTTCACCTCGGTGGGGTTGGGAATGGGAATTTGGAACTCACTCTGCAAGGGTGGGACAGGCAGAAAACCTCATCACAACCAGAAGGTGTTGTTGTTTGTCGCATACAGAGCACAGATACTCTACAAAACAGTCTGAGGCTACACTTGGTGTCACCGAAGTAGAGGAGCCACATCGGGAGGAGCAGATACAGTAAACCAAGTTTACCAGGGTTTTGCTGGGTATGGAAGGTTTGAGTTATAAAGAAAGGCTGGATAGGCTGGGACTTTCTTCAATGGAGCGTAGGAGATTGAGAGGTGACCTGATAGAAGTTTATAAATAATGAACAGGTATAGATAGAGTTGATAGTAGGTGCCTTTTCCCTAAGATGGGAAATTTCAAGGCTATGGAACACATTTTTAAGGTGAGGGGAAAGAGATTTAAAAAGATATGAGGCAATTTTTTGTGTTTTTTTTTACACAGAGGGTGGTCCCCATGTGGAATGAACTTCTTGGAGTGGTGGATGCAGGTACAAATATAACATTTAAAAGACATTTGGATGGATACATGAATAGGAAAGGTTTGGAGGGACGTGGACCAGGAGCAGGTAGGTGGGACTAGTTTCGTTTGGGATTATATTCGGCATGGACTAGTTGGACCGAGGGGTCTACTTCCAGGCAGTACGACTCTATGACTATGACATTGAAGAAGTATTTAGATGTGCACTTGTCTTGCCATGGCATGTAAATTCATGGGGCAAGTGTTGGAAAATGAGATTAAAATAGTTAGCTGGTTGTTTTTGACCAGCAAAGGGCCTTTTCCCATGCTATATAACTGTGATTCTAATAGTGAATAAATGGCCAATCCCTTCACCAGAGACCACGACCCTTCAAGCAACACTCGTCACAAACAAACATCTCAATGTAGTGTCATGAAGTATGCTGGAAGCCCAAACACAATCTTGGAGCAAAGCACATAAGCAAGCAAAAGGGCATTCTAAAAGTAGGAAAAATATGCAGAAGAGAAGGATTTTCTCAGACAGTGTACTAGCACAGGGTTAAAGTATAGAACTGCATACCTAAAGCTAATATTTGGTCAGATATCATGCTGCTATAAACTTGATTACATAGATACCAATGAGGAAACTGTGGATTAATTTTCAGTCACAAGAACAACAATTATTGTAATCAGATTCCCTCCCATTTTCTAGGTATCTTAAACTACTCCCTGCCCTTAAGCAGATTTAAGAACCTGCATTAATACACCAATTAGAAGCAATGAATTCCAAAATGTAGCAGATATAATACATAGCAAGACATCAGCGTCTCCCATACATTGACTGCACTTAGCATCACGTGAGAGCAGTAAGTGAGGCACAGTAAGTGGAGCTCAGCTGTGAGGTTCACCAGGTTCAATATGCTGCTACCACTGTATCCAGCTGTCAAAGATCAGACATTTTAGCACCTGCAGAATCTCAAGGAGAATGAAGAGATGACGACAGATCATTAACATCACTGCATTAGGAATCCACAGGCCCAGGTTAAAAATGTGAAAACAGCAGTTCAAATCCCATCACAGCCCCTGATGAGACTTAAATTTGATTAATAAATCTAGAGATTGAAAGCTAATAGTGGTCACCATAACAACTACAAAAATAAAACAGAAATCTGGTTCACTCATGTCCTTTGTGGAAGGAAATCTGCTGCCCTCATCTGGTCTGACCAACAAAAGACTTCAGACCCACACCAATGCGGCTGACTCTTAACTGCCCTCTTAAATCATAGAATCAAAAGAATCCCTACAGTGTGGAAGCAGGCCATGCAGCCCATCAAGCTCATACCGGCTCGCCAAAGAGCATCCCATCCAGACAAATCCCACCAACCTATCCCTGTGACCAGGCATTTTCCCATGACTAACCCACCTAGCCTACACATCCCTGGATACTGGGCAATTTAGCATGGCCACTCCATCCTAACCTGCTCATCTTTGGACTGCGGGAGGAAACTAGAACACCCAGTGTAAACCCAATCAGACACAGGGACAACATGCAAACTCCACACAGGCAGTCACCCGAGGATGGAATCGAACCTGGGACCATGACGCTGCGTGGCAACAGTGCTAACCACTGAGCCAAAACGGCCCAAAGAGCCACTCAGCTTAAGGGCAATTAAGAGAGGGCAACAAGTGCTGGCCTTGCCAGTGACACCACATGCCATTCCTGAATAAAAGAAAAACATACTGCCAAGAACAAACAAAAGGAAAAGAGCCCGAATAGCAACCCAGAGCTATTGCTACCCAGTGTTAAAGCAGTGAGATCCATTGCATTTAATGAGGACAGTGATTAACAGGCAATTATGCAACAGCACACACTGCTCTCAGTTAGAAGGTCCCACTCCAGGGACTGAGTACATCTGAGTAGACACTCCAAAAACTGGACAGCAGAGCGGCAGTGGCAGCATTGGACTGTTGTGTTTGCTGACCCGTCTGTCGGGCAGTGAGCTTGGCTCCAAGTCATCCCTAAATTACTGCAAATGCTGGAATCTGTACAGAAAACAAATGCTAGCGATCACAGCAGGTCATACAGCATCCACGGGGAGAGTGTTCTTCTTCAGAGCTGAAGTGAAGTGTGGAGGGGGCAGCATTTATACTATAGTTGGGGGGGGTGTGGACAGGTTGGAGGCAGGGGGTGTAGGGTACTGGAGGAGAAAAGATGTTGATATTCTGATCACTTAATCTGAACTATGAGAATGGCAGAACAATGGTGTGTCTAATTGCCAGACATGAAAGGACAGAGTCTCACCAGGATTGGGGTGGGGGGAGGAGAGGGGAGAGGGAAAGGATATGGTGACAGTATGTAACAAGTAAAGCTAAAAGGGAAGAAATGGGAGTTGGTTCACAATTTAAAGGTGTATTAAGTCCAGAAGGCTGTAAACTGCCTCGTCTGAAGGTGAGACGTTCGTTCTCCAGTTTGTGTTGTGATTCACTGGAATACTGCAGCAAGCTGGGGACAGACATGTGAGCATGTGAGCAGGACACAGTGTTAAAGTGACCAGCTATGAGAAGTTCGGGGTCATGCTTGCACACAGAGCGGAGGTGTTCTGCAAAGCAGGCACCCAGTCTGTGTTTGGTTTCTTCAGTGTAGAGTAGGCCACACAGGGTGCAGCGCACATGTGGAATGAACTTCCTGAGGAAGTAGTGGATGAGAGTACAACTTTTACATTTAAAAGACATCGGGTAAGTTCGTGAATAGGAAAGGTTTGGAGGGATATGGGCCAAGCACAGGCAGGTGGGACTTGTTTAGTTTGAGGTTACGTTCAGCATGGACTAGTTGGACCAAAGGGTCTGTTTCCATGCTGTATGACTCTATGGTGATACTCCATGGTGAATACAATACACAAGATTGGAGGAGGTACAGGTGAAATGTTGCTTCACCTGGAAAGGTGTTTCGGCCCTTGGATGGTGAGAAGGGAGGAGGTGAAGGGGCAGGTGTTGTACCTTCTGTGGCGACATGGGAAGGTACCATGTGGAAAGGGGGGGGGGGGATGCGGTGTTGGTGGTTGTGGAATGAACGAGGGTGTCCCAGAGGGAACGATCCCTGCGAAGTGCAGACAGGGGGAGTGAGAGGAAGGTGTGTTTGGTGGTGGCGTTCTGTTGGAGGTGTCTGAAATGAGAGAATAATCCTTTGAATGCAGAGGCTGGTGAGGTGAAAAATGAGAACAAGGGGAACTCGATCATGCTGTTGTGAGCGATGGGAAGGGACAAGGGTGGAAGCACGGGTGATAGGTTGGATGTGGTTGAGGGTCCTGTCACGCACAGTGGGTGGGAAACCACGGTTATGGGAGAAGCAAGCCATGTCAGCAGCACAGTTTGGGAAAGTGGCATAAACCAAACAGATGTGACAAAGGCGAAGGAACTGGGAGAATGGGATGGGGTCCTTGCAGAACTCTGGAGATCAAGTCTTTGTTGCCAGGACTGTCACTGACCTCATTGCCTCCAGAGACCTTCCTCCCACTGGTCCAACCTGGTAGTCTCCCAACCCCAGACAGCCCACTTCTACCTCCTTCCCACTCTCATATTCCAATAACTCAATCTGAACTATATCATCTTTTCTCCACTAGCACCCTACCCTAACATCCCACCCTCTCTAAGCTATAATAAAAATGTTGTCCCCTCCACACTTCACTTCAGCTCTAATGAAGAGTCACCTAGACTAGAAATGTTAGCTTGATCTCTCTCCATGGATGCTGTCTGACCCGCTGTGATCTCCAACATCTGTTGTTTTCAGGACGATACAGCCAGCTGCATCACATCTGTGGGTGAATGGCTGAAATCAAAATGTCACGCCTGCAAACCACCCTGGGATGTCCCGAGGGGGCAGGAGGCATTATGTAAACTTCAGAAGACACTCATGTTTACTATCCCTCTTTCTTCAAATTCCACATCTACTGCAATCAGAGGCACCTTTGGAAAGAGAACAGGGCTTGTAAATAAAAACAGGAGAGAAGTTTCAAGTAAAGAAATGCATGCACCAGTCAAGGAATCAGTAACTAGTGTAAGTTTCATCCCATAGGAACACACACAGGAAAATGGTCTAGGTAGTGGGTAACAAACAACACTGACAGGAGCACAATGAATCAAAAGGCCCTCCACAGCTTCAGGTTCCTTCAGGGAAAGTTGTTCCCAGCAGATATCCGGAGAGACAACTTGTATAATGATACAAGCAACAATGATCACAGGAATCAGGCAGCTGAAAGAAAAAAAATACTGCCTCTGAGGATGAAGAGTGTTTCGTACCAACTCTGTCCAGCCACCCTATAAACTTAATCCTCTTTAAATTCTCGTGGAATGGATCGAATTAGCTGAGCCTGGGAGACCTGATCTGGCACCGATGTCTCCCCGGTATCCCAGGATTACAGCAGCTTTGTGAAGCGGGCCAGAGAGGAGATAGAAAAGGGATGTGGCCCAGTAGGAATTGAACTGCCTGGTGAAAGCCAGTCAAACAGGTCCACAGAACCATAGGAAAAGTGACAGCACAGAAAGAGACCTTCCAGCCCACGATGTATGGGCTAGGTGAATAAACTACCCATTCTAAAGCCACTTACCAACTCCTGGAAAACATACTGGGACTAAGGAGCTTCCAGATTATAGGGCCAATCCATGCTGATCACCACAAGTACAATGAGACTCAACACTCCCAGCTCGAATTGCATTTGTTTAATAAGTATATATGGGGTTCTCAGCACAGAAACAGACCATTTAGCCCAAGTAGTCTGTGCTGGCATTTAGGTTCCAAAAGAACATCTTCCCACGCTACCAACAAAGCCATTGAATCCTTGCCCCTGGAGTTTGTCAGGCTTCCCTTAAAGGTGCTTGCAATTCGTTCTCTGCAATAGGGGACTCCACATATTACACTGAGGAAAGAGGTTTCTCCTGATTTGCCTGTTGGATTTATTAATGGCCATCCTGTACTTTCTTCCAGAAGCTGAATCCAATTTGTTCTGTTCATTTCATAAGAATTTTAGTTTTCCTCTTGCAAGCAGCAGTTTCATTCCAGGCTCACGTGGAGCACAACACAGGAGCCGGTCTCCTGGCTAAAATCTGTACCAAGTCCTTTACTCAGCCTCCAGCCAAGGCAAGAGGTACTAAGTGCAGCACAGCAATTCTGCACTGACTTGAGCACAGTCAGCAGGGGAATCCGAGACATGAGCTTGCATGGAAATGGAAACCAGAAGAGATATACCATACATTAAAATCATAGAATCCTTACAGCGTGGGAAACAGGCCATTCAACCCATTAAGTCTGCACTGACCCTCCGAAAAGCGTCCCAACCAGACCCATACTTCTACCCTCTCCCTGTAACCCTGAATTTTCCATGGCTAATCCACCTAACCTTCACATCTTTGGACTGTGGGAGGAAATCCACACAGACATAGGGAGAATGTGTAAATTCCACACAGACGGTCGCCCAAGGCTGGAATTGAACCCCGGTCTTCTGGCGCTGTGGGGCAGAAGCGCTAACCACTGAGCCACCATGCCACCCATAACCACTGAAGCAAAGTCCCTCTTGCTGCACCAGACGCAGTGGCTAAGGTGATTAATGGGGCAGAGGGCACAGGGAAAGGTCAATTTTTATAGGGAACCATCAAGAAACAGAAATTGGAACAGTATGATTAGAGACCTTCCTTGAGACCTTCAGAATCCAGACCTTGGAACACTATGTTGTCATCCCTGATTGGCTGTGCAACATTCTGACATGCTCATGGTCACAGTAGGTACAGTATAAATACAAGTGTTCCCCTCATTTACTATGGACTAGAGACCAGCTTTGCCCACTGTACTTCCTGATCAGGTAGTTGAGTCACACTAACAAGACAGCCATGGAAAATAAAAGACATTAAATTTCTCCATAACATCAGGATGCCACAAATCGATCTGCAGCCAGTTGGCACACAGCAAGGCAATACAGCCAAAATCAGATTTATGCTCATTTTAGTGATGCTGCTGGAGGGCTAGATACTGGAGAGGATACTGGCAGAAAAACATCCATGTGCTTCTTCCAAACATGGATCCTTTACATGCACCTGAGGAAGCAGATCACCAAGACACCTGTGATTGTGCGGCAATGGGGTACAGTCTGAATTATGCACTGACGTCTGTGGAACGGAATGAGTGGAGTACAAGATGCTGAACACAGAAGCCATGGGCTGTCCAGAAGAGAAGACTGGCACATTCAGTCAGTTTAATACTTGGCAGCCACTGTGCATGCCATAATTCCAGGGACCAAGAAATTATCTGATACCTTCCTCTGTCACTCAGTCTACAAGCAGCAGTATTTGCACCAGTTTCAACTACTGACTTGAGGGAGAGACTGGAGATGAGTTAAGGCAACCATCCTCCTGACTGGTAACCCAAGTTTTCACCTTTCTCGCATTAATTGGTTTTGAATTAGGAATGAACAGCTACCACCTGTGTGTAGGACAGATAGAAGGTGCTGAGAGATCATGCCCTGTTCACTGTATGTGAACAATGAAGCAGAGAGAATCAAAAGCAGCAATTTAGCTACAAACCACCTCCCGCAATTACACACTTCAGGTCATGTGCAAAGCTGCTTCGGTTTAAGTTCCTCTATTTTAAAGGAAAGGCTGACTCAATCTGAAGTGCAGATTTACAAACAGCAGTAGCTTCTTCACATTGCACAAACACACAGAAGCTGAAACCTCAGGCAGTTTCTTCCCACTTAGCAATCCCCATCTTCCCACTTCAGCTGAACCGAATGCAGAGTTTTAGCTCAACCAGGAGCCTTCCAATTCTGGCCTGCTTGGTCAAAACACCATTGGCAATTGTACCTTCCACTGCCTAGACCTCAAGCTCAGGGCCATCTCCCCCCCCCAAAAAAAGTGTGTCCTCATGTCTCCTGATGCAGTTCAATGTGGAATTTCTGACAAGGCTCTTTGGGATTTCCTGTTGTATTTTGAAAGGTGCAAGTTGTCATTACGCAGCTCACTGCACCCACTATCCTTCAAGGCCTTCAATATTGTTGGGTAAAGTTTTAGGATAAGGCAAGAAAACAGATGGAGGTGCAGAAAGTCAGGACTGAATAGAACTGAACAAGTTTCAGGCCCCTGTTCCCATTTCTCATATGTTGTCATCCTCATGAATCCAGACCATACATCTCATAGATCCCTCTAATTACCCCACCACCCATCACCCAACTAAACACACCAGATATACACAGGCTCCATCCACACATACACATAGGGAGGAGACAACTCCAAGGCGACTCAAACAGAACAACTTTTAGACCAACTGTGAGCTTAGCTGCTTCCAACGGACATCCAAAACCACACGACTATGGGAGAGTGGGAGTAGAATGGAGATGAGGTCACAGAATGTAGAAAAATAAGACACAATACCCTGAACAACAACTTGAAATGCCACAATCAACAGATTGGTTGACTGGTCACAGGGATTTAGACAACATACTCTGTGACAGCCATTCCACAACAGTAAGCACAGGATACTAAGAGCAGAGCCCCAGGTATCCCAAAACTGGGGTGGGTGGAACAGCTGAGTCCCATGGGGACAGGGGAAAAAGAGGCAGGACAGCCCTTCTGGATAACCCCACAGGTAAAGAACAGCAACTTCCAGCAGTGGGAAACAACCTGATTTCCACACCAACTTTTGCAGAGGTCGGCCCCCCACCAAACTCACCCTGCCTCAGCCTCAGACCCCACAACCAGACCGCTTGGATTTGCTCTTCAAGCCCTGACGCCTCACTCCTCCACCCTGAGCATCCGACCCCACACACAGTCCATCCTCAGACCCACCGTGAGACCCTACACACTTGGCATCCCTGCCCCCTTCACCCTTAGGCCCCTCATTCTCAGCCCTCTCATTCCAAGGCCCTTTTAACCTCACCCCCCACCCAGGCCTGTTTAGCCCTTAGCTAAACAAAACACAAGGAGGCTAGAAGTCAGAACCCTAACCAGGGATACTCTAACACTTCTCTCTCCTTCCTGGACCTCTCTGTCTCCATCTCGGGCAACCACCTAGAGACAGATGTCCATTTCAAGCCCACTGACTCCCACAGCTACCTGGAATACACCTCCTCCCACCCACCCTCCTGCAAAAATGCCATCCCCTATTCCCAATTCCTTCGCCTCCGCCGCATCTG
>JAHRHZ010000277.1:138250-148254 GCA_024137785.1 Ginglymostoma cirratum
GTTTTTCCTCTCACCCCAAGCCACACCCCCATCTCCTATCTACTAACATCATCCCGCCCCCTTGACCTGTCCGTCCTCCCTGGACTGACCTACCTCCTCCCTACCCCCCTACCTACACTCACCTTTACTGGCTCCATCCCCGCCTCTTCGACCTGTCTGCCTCCTCTCCACCTATCCTCTCCTCTATCCATCCTCTATCCGCCTCCCCCTCTCTCCCTATTTATTTCAGAACCCTCTTCCCCTCCCCCATTTCTGATGAAGGGTTTAGGCCCGAAACGTCAAGTTTTCCTGCTCCTATGATGCTGCTTGACCTGCTGTGCTCATCCAGCCCCATGCTTGTTATTACTGTAAACAGCGCAGCAGGTCTGACGGTGTGTGCAAAGAGACAGAGAGAAGTGTTTGGGTTGCCCGCTCCTACCTGACGGCTGGCTGTCACCGTCCATGGTACCAGCTGCTGACGGGGCGCGAACCCGCTCCCGCTCCCGCTCCCACAAACACTCGGCCTTCACTCCGCCGTCCACAGGCGGCTCGCACTCCCGCAGGCCCAGCACCAGGCCGCCGCCATCGACCCGTGACCGGAGAGGACCCGCCCCTCCACCAGGACGTCATTCAGGCAAGGACACGCCCCTTTGGGGGGGGGGCAGTCAATGAAACCCGCCCCCATGTCCGGCAAATCAACAAGGGCACCGCCCCCTCACGTCAATCAGACTAGGACCCGCCCCTTTTGGACTGTCAATCAAACCTGGCCCCATGACCGGCAATGAAACAAGTCCCCGCCCCACTATATGTCAATCAGACTCTGAACCGCCCCTTGGTGTTGTCAATCAAACCTGTCCCGCCCATGACCGACACTCGAACAACGTCGCGTCTGCCGCACACGACGATCGAACTAAACTACGCCCCCTTGTTGACAATGGATCGGCCGTCAAATCAAGTTCCGCCTCCGGACCGTATATCAAACAATGTCCCGCCTCTAGGGCTGTCAATCAAACATGTCCGTGCGACGGGCCACTAAATCGGACCACGCCCCCTTAGCTGTCAATCAAGCTAGGCCCCGCCCCGGTCTGGCAAACTATAGAGGCAGCATTTTGGCAGCAGCAGCTGAAGGTGGTTTAAACTGTGGAGAATGTCAGAGGCTTCATTAAATAATTAAAAACATTATAAACCTAAATAAAAACTGTAATGCAAACAGGATGTTGACTCACTCTCGCCCATTCTATTGCAAAGTCTGGGAATGGATGGAATCCACTTTTGTCACCAAGGTATTGACTAATTAAAAACTTTTTTTTGGGGTAAAACCAATTTCTACTCTATCCTCTTCCAAGATCAAGACTGAATTTCACTAAAATTTCTTCAGGGTGAGGTTTCGCTCAATCCTCCTTTCCCGGAGAAACTGCAGAGATTATAGAAACCCATATCCCACGATTTAAAAGTGGCTATAGAAATATTTTGTGTCCTACAGTGGCCTCGCACATTATTTTGTTTGCCACAGGAGTATCACGTGTCAATGGTCCTGTTTGTTGGCACTGCTTGAATAGATTTACTACACTTGCAATAGTTGCTGGTGAATCTCAGCAGGTCTGGCATCATTACTAGTGAAAGGAGTTAATGTTGTGCATCTGGTCTAACTTTTTTACATATTTACCTGTGCTTCATACCTCAAACAGCAAATACGATATTTTTAAAGAGTTCTAATTCCTCATTTATTTAGTACAAATGTGACCATGTGGAATTTTTGGGGATCAGCTGTAAATTCACAGTTCGCTACGGCTTCTGAGTGAAGGGTAAACAATCGATTTCTTTAGTTAAGACCGAACTGAATTTTTGTACCGAATTCAGATCAACAATTATCATTCCTCCTGAGGTATTAGTAATGTCTAATTGACCAATCTTGCAGAGTGTCATTTGTGTGAAAGAGGCAAATGCCATTTACAGTATTCGGTGGGCTAGAACATAGGACGGAGGAGCAGAAGTGGGCCATTCAACTCATCACGTATGCTCCACCATTCAATGAGACCATATGATAATCCTCAAATCCACTTTTGTGCCTTACTCCCGTGAACGTTGATCCCCTTCTGGTACCACAGAAATCAGAACAGTAAGGCTGTATTAACTACACAACTGAATTGCTTTGTAAAGGCAGTGATTTCATTGCAGGCACTTTCCAAACACAATTTGATTTCCACATGATTCATCATTCTTGAAGAATCTGTTCTGGGCCTTCAGTTTCACCATTGGTTCACTCACTTCACCTACAGCATGCAGGTGTAATGAAAGACAAATCCTATACTTACATGGCACCTGTCATGACGTCCAAAACTGCTTTACAGCCCATGGGGAGTTGTTGTCACTAGTGTAATACAGGCAATCTTGCCAAATCGCAGAGCAGGTTTGAGGGACCGAATGGCCTACTCCTGATCCTGATATTTACAAGAATATATTGCATTCATAACATTTGTATAAGTACGTTACAAAGCAATTCAACTTGAATTAAGAAAATGCAACAAATTTCAACTTGGCTGTACAAAATATTTTACTCTTGTGCCTTCATACTCTTAATATTTCAAATATACATTCCATGTCAGGCAGGCAAAACATTTCAAATTGAAAATTATTTCTATCGCGCTTTTCATTGTAAACTTTTCTTCATGTTTCACTCTAAGGTACCTCAATATAATTTTAATACTGTTGATGTTCACAATGTACATTTCTTGCAGGCATACTACTTGCGGATTTCTACATGGTATCCAGCCTCTCACCATACTGTGGCTTAGACAGCAACCTTTCCTCATTGCCCCACTGCAGTGATTATCCCAAACTTCAATTCCACCCTCAGCAGGTAGTCACTATCAGGGTTAAATAAATAAATTGTTACTTGTAAAGTGAATGTCCGGGATTTTCTGTCATTTAACCATTCCTTTTTAACAGATTAGGTGAGGTTCTCTGGGTGTTTCAGGTTTAATTATTAGAAGGGGATCTCTCCTCCCACTGTAACAGATGGACGTTTACTGTGTGTGCAGGCTCTGTGGGATTAAATGTCAGGACACGTGATGTATAATGGGCTCATTGAAAAACAGGTTACTGATTCATTATATACATAGTTTGCATGCGTTTTAACCACTGTGCGTTTGTCTAGTTAATTATCTCACTTTATCTTAGTGCTTTTGCAAAGAATGTTTGAAATGTGATGAAGTTGTAGTAGTTATTGAAAATACATTGTTTTCAAAAGAAATCAGCGGTCTTCAGTCTTGTTGATCAAGTAAATGCAGATGTAACTGTGAACTGTTCAGAATTTGCCCAACTCACCACTGCCACAGCCACCCCAGGGACCCAGCACCTCTCTCAGATAGTGATGACCCACATTGTTCAATCATTTCACTTTATTGTTCAGGTGTCATTTGCTCTTTCTACCCTGTGAGATTACCGTTAAAATACAACCCAATTACAATCGTGCCATGAAATAATGATGTTGAACAACATCATGCAGCCAGTTAGGAGGAAGTCATAGAGCATAGAAACAGGCCCTTTGGCCCATCAGGTCTATGCTGACTAACAAACACCAAACTACAGCTATCCCATTTACCTGCACTTGGTCCATAGCCTACTGTGCCTGAGAATTTAATGCATTCATACAGATGCTTCTTATATCACGAGTGCATACCTCCACTACCACCTTAGGCAGCATGTTCCATTTTTCAACCAGACTCTTGGTGAAGTTGTTTGCAAGCCAATTTTAAATCCAGGTTGCTAACTTGACTTTGGATCCTACTGGATCTTACCTTTTGGACTGGCCTTGCGTGTGCGACCTTGTCAAATGGCCTGACTGAAGTTCATGTGAACCACATCAACTGTACTACCCTCATACTTAGGCAACTCCACATATTTCAAGAAATTCAAATTAGTCAGTCAGGAGCTCCCTCTAACAAAAACAGAAGTTGCTGGAAAAGCTCAACAGGTCTGGCAGCATCTGTGAAGAAAAATATCAGTTAACGTTTCGGGTCCGGTGACCCTCAGAACTGAGGAAGGGTTACTAGACCCGAAATGTTAACTCTGATTTTTTTCTTCATAGATGCTGCCAGACCTGCTGAGTTTTTCCAGCAACTTCTGTTTTTGTTCCTGATTTTACAGCATCCGCAGTTCTTTGGTTTATCCCCCTAACAAGTTTGCGCTATCCCTGATTAATCTTGTCCATCAGAATTTTTTCCAATGATTTCCCCCCACTGACATCAGACTAACTGATCTGTTACTACCTGGCCTATTGCTACTGCTCTTCCTGAGCAAAGAAACCAGGGAATGGAAACCAGATTCAAAGGAAGCAGTTGAGTGTTTCTTCCAAATAAGCAGAAATGGCATGTTTTCAACCGTTGATGTTTGAGAAAAATGCTGAAAAATTTGAGTTTACAATTAAATGCCATCTTCTGAGAGAGCAACATGTAATTATTGGCTGTTGAAGCGTCCAGGTAATTAACAGAAAAAGCCTAAACGCATCCCTTTTGTGTTCAGAGAACGAGTCCCTGCGTATGAATTCCCCATATCAACTTGCCACGACTTACCATTGACCAGAAGCTGAACGGAACTAGCCATATAGGTACAGCGACTACCAGAGAAGGACAGGGCTAGAAACACTGCTGTGCTCCAGACTCCCCAAAGCCTGTCCACCATTGACAAGGCACAAGTCAGGAGTGCGATGGACTCACTTGGATGGGTGCAGCTCCAACAACACTCAAAAAGCTTGACATCACGCAGGGCAAAACATATTACTTGATTGGCATCACATCCACAAACCCTCAGTCACCACCATAACAGCAGTGTATACTATTTACAAAATGTACTACAGAAATTCACCAAGGCTCCTTAGGAACCCGGTGACCACGTAGTAGGGCAAGGGCATTGGGTTCTTGGGGTCAAGTTCTCCTTCATCCTGACTTGGAAATATATCACCGTTCCTTCACTGTCGCCGTGTCAAATACCTGGAATTCCCTTCCTGAGGGCATTGTGGGTCTACCCACAGCACATAGCGGTTTAAAGCAGCAGCTCATCTCCACCTTCTCAAGGGCAACTTGGGCAATAAATGCAGGCCCAGCCAATGACGCCCACATCCAACGAATCAATGAAAACTTCCGCAAGTAGAACGAGCCACATGGAAAGCTCGTGCCATGATCTTAAATTGGTTGTTGGTGTAGCTAGAGGTGTACAAAGTTATGATAAAGTAAGATTGCTCCCATTCACTGGTGGCGAGAACAGTCTGACAAGAGCTCGGGTCACGGTGGGCAGTGCCCCTGCCTCTGCCAGGCAGTCTGGATTTAAGTTCCTCCAGGACCAATGGCCAAGGAAGGTGGTTTATGACATGGACCAACAGGTTGAGCATCAAGTTGTAAATCCTTATCCCCAGTAGCAGGCAGTAAAGATTACTGCCCTGTTACATGATGGAATAAACGTTGGAACCTGTACTATTGTTACACATAGTTTCTGGCTGCAACATGCATTTAAATTGCACATTTCCACAGCAACCCAGGTTCCTGGCACTGAAAACACCAGTACTGGGGGCAGAGATTCAAGGTTCTGAGAGGGAGACAGGAAGATAATATCATGGAGCTTTCTTTTATATACACACAGTAGTGGCCGAGAGCTCATGTTAAACGCAGAGGGGACACGTTTTCCAAAGGATTTCAAATGGGCAGCATTTGCATGATTTAAACTCTCAGGCGAGAGGGATATAACTTCTGCTGATAATAGGAAAGATGAGGGAATGGAGTTTAAGAATACAGATCTAAAACAGAAATTGCTGGAGGAACTTAGCAGGTCTGGCAGCATCTGTGTACCGAAAGCAAAGTTTAACATTTCAAGTCCGGTGACCCATCTTTAGTTTTTAAACGCAAAAGGTACTAATCAAATCACATCTGGAATATTGTGGAACAGTTTGGTCTCCTTATTGAAGGAAAGGTATGTAGGCATTGGACGTAATCCGGAGAAGGTTCACAAGGCTGATACCAGCTACGGAGGAATTGTCTTACAAGAAGTGGTTGAGTAGGTTGGGCCTGTACTCAGAGATTAGAAGATAGACAGATGATCCATTAAAACATACAACATTCTTAGAGGGCTTGCCGGGGTAGATGTGGAAAAATTGTTTCCCCTTCTGGAAGAGTCTAGGACCAGAGGCCAAAACCTTAGATTAAGGGGTCACCTCATTTTAAAACAGGGATGAGGAGTAATTTCTTCCGAGGGTAGTAAATTTGTGGGATTCTTTATCACAGAGGCTGTCAAGGTTGGGTCATTATGTATATTCAAGGCTGAGATAAATTTTTTTAATCAGTAAGGGAATCAAGAGCTATGGGAAAAGAGTTGAAGATTATCAGATCAATTATGATCTCATTAAATGATGCAGCAGACCCAAAGGACCAATCAGCCTACCTCTGCTCCTAGATCTCATGGTTTTATGCAACAAGACTGACCAGATGATACCACAACTGCCAAACAGCTTCCTTCTGTCTGCAATGACTATGTCATGAGCACCCAGAGACAACCTGAGGTTGGGAAAGGTGCTAAAGAAAGGCAGTTTTTATTCTTTGATGTTTAGCTCAGAGAGTATTGAGGTTAAGCAGAGAAGGGTTCAGCTTGATCAAAGGTCAGAGCTTCCCCTCATGGTTCTGGTCGAGATTTTGTTAGGAGTTGCCTCTGTTTCCATAGTGCTGAAACAACCCAGTAACCCAGCAGCACAGTGGTTAGCACTGCTGCCTCACAGTGCCGGGGACCCAGGTTCAATTCCATCCTCAGGCGACTGTCTGTGTGGAGTTTGCACATTCTCCCCGTGTCTGCATGGGTTTCTTCTGGGTGCTCAGGTTTCCTTCCACAGTCCAAAGATGAGCTGGTTAGGTGGATTGGCCATGCTATGGGTTAGCCATGGGAAATGCATGGTTACAGGGATTGGGATGGGTCGGGTGGGATGCTCTTTGGAGGGTTGGTATGGCCTGTTTCTATATTGTGGGGGTTCCACTTGGACAGAAAGGCCTGGAGGTACAGGCACGTAGTTCCTTGAAAGTGGCTTCGTGTGGACAGGGCGGTGAGAAAGGTGTTGGGCATATTCACCTTCATTGGTCAGAGCACTGAGTACAGGAGCTGGGACATCTGTTACAGCAGCACAAAGCACTGGTAAGGCCACATTCAGGAGTATTGCATGAATATAGGGAATTCCACTGCACAAAAAGTTTTGGCTCATCTTGTTTTGAGGAATCTTGCATTCAGAGAGGGATTACACTGTCATGTGACACCTCTGGTGGTCAAAAGAATAATCAATGTCCCTGTAACTAAACCCTTCATGTACACTGATGAAAATCCAGTCACAGGACTAGAGGGAGAGAGCTATAGAGACACACAGAGGTAGAGACTCACAAACAGGCAAAGAATTGGAGGCTTGATTAGATACACAACAAATGATTTAACTGTAATTCATGATTGACTTATATCCTCTTTAGATTTTATACACACTTTACAGGGGCAGACACTTTTCTGTGCCACACACACTGACTTGTGACAGAAACTACCGGGGAGTTATATACCAGCGACACCTATTTTAATCACAAATTACGAAGCAGTCCATTCTCTTCACATAAATTAATTGTCACAACTTTATTGGAATAATATAAACAGTTGTTCCTAGTTCCATTGTCTGCTGGAGCTGGGTTCAAGTCAAAGGATGCAACTTTACATGGAGATCAGACAAATGGACCAGCTCAACACAACACTGGCAGACAAACCTTTAACTCGGACACTCAAACACCTCACTTCTTTTTTTTTTTTAAAAAGGAAGAGAAACAAGCAATCTGTTGTCAAATGTGAGTGGTTTCAGGCATGCAGTGCCAGTAAACACTCCCAGGACAGGGTTAGATACAGAGTAAAGCTCCGTCTACTCAAACTAAAAGTGAAGCTCCCTCTACACTGTCCCCATGAAACACTCCCAGCACAGGTACGCCATGGGGTCGACACAGTGTAAAGCCTCCTGTACACTGTCCCCAAACATTCCCCTCCAGCAGCCCCAACCCTCACAAACACTCCCAGAGCAATTACTGCACAGGGTTAGACACAGACTTTGCTAGTGAGATCAGAACAGCCCTTGATGCAGAGGAAATGCTTTGCCAATTTCCAAAATCCACCCCATACACCACATTCAGTGGTCCCTTTCAGGGAGCTAAAACTAAAATCTGTAAAATTCTATCCCACTCTGTATAAACGATTACAGAGGTGAGAATAATTCCTGAATCACGGCAGCCTCCCACACGAGAGACAGTGTTGCCACCAGCTATGTGGTCTGATTTTATAACAGCTCACTTTCCCATACAGGTTCAGATAGCGCAAACGCTGGGAGCAGCTGGCCTTCTTTCAGATACAATCTATATCGGTCAGGTCCCGGGACACGGGGAGAGGCTACTGCAGAGCACAGCCGGGAACACAGGCTTGAACATAGGGAAAACTTGGAATGGTCAGTGAGGGCCAAAGGAAAAATCATTTCAATGTTACAAGGTGAAGCAGACATTTGTAGGTTTGAAATCTGAGGGGGAGTAGGGTGGACCATGTAGGAAAGAGAAAGGGGAGGGGAGAGACAGAACAAAGTGAGCCGGGCAGAAGCTTAGCGTCCATCCAAAGCTTTATCACGTGCGATGACTGACTCGTCAAACTTGATCATCAACGTGGTGCCCTTGTGCCAGTGAGCGGTGACCTTGGCAGGGAAGCCGCTGTACGAGAGAATGGCTTCCACGATGCCCGCTGTGAAAGAGGCACAGTTTAGTGTGCTGTTCTCCTTGGGCACCGAGATGTAAGCGTTGATGAGGGGCTCCTTCTCGATGATGTAGTAGGTCTTGTCATCATCGTTGGCCTGCTCCAGCTTGTCGGCCTCCTTGCCGAACAGCGCCTTCCACACGTTGACCTTGATGAAGAGCAGCATGTTGATGACTTTGGTCTCGCGCTTGCCGTTTTTCTCACGCATCACCAGCACGTCAAGGATGCGCACACCGACCTGCTGGCCCAGCTCGGACAGCTTGTTCTGCAGCTCGGACACAGAGTACACCCGGTTCTGACAGTACTGCACAATCTCGGAGAACAGCAGGGCGAACGCACTCAGGCTGACCTCGGTCTTCGGGCGAGTTAGCGAGCGCTCCAGAATGGGAGACTTGCCCCTGGTGAAGCGCGTGTCCATGTCGGATCTTTGGAAATACAAAGAGGAAATATAATTGCAGTTGCTCCACCCAAGTGGTTCTTAGCTCTCATTGTCATGTAGATATTATGGCACTGTGGGCCATTTGGCCCACTGAGTCCATGCTTCCCTCTGCAACAGTTCACTCAGTTCCACTTCTCCAAGTCTATCCCAGAGCCCAAAAATGCCCAATAAATTTCTTTTCGAATCCGAACTAAGATCACAGAATCCCCACAGTGTGGAAAGAGGCTATTTGGCCCATCAAGTCCACACCAAACCTCTGAAGAGCATTCTAGGCAGTCCCAGCCCCCATCTCTGTAACCCAGTGTTTCTTACGGCTTATCCACCCTAACCTGCACATCTTTGGACTGTGGGAGGAAACCGGAGCACACGGGGAGAACGTGCAAACTCCACACAGAGAGTTCCCTCCTTCCCCTCTCCCTCTTTCGCCCCCCCCAACCCCACTTCCCTCTAACCCTTGTCCCCAGCCTAAGGTTCTGAAAGGTACAGAAGCCTTAACGAAAAGACTCATTTCGTTCATCAACGAAAGGCCTTTCATGGTACAAGTGGATGAGTCAGTTACAAGGAGCACATTTACCCCTTCAAGCTCCCTCCCACCTACCCACATTTACCACATCTTCCCGAGCCCCTCTCCCCTTCCCTTACACCCACCCACCCACTCACTCACTCCCTCCCTCCCTCCTCCTGTTCTCCCCTTCCACACAAACTCCTCACCCTCTCTTTCTCACTGACTTTCCTCCACCCCCTAACCCCCTCCCTGAGACACACAGGTATTTGTAGCATTTACCTCTTCAAT
>JAHRHZ010000277.1:153644-185400 GCA_024137785.1 Ginglymostoma cirratum
TCAATCCCACCCACTCCCCACGACCCTCAATCCCACCCACTCCCCACTTCCCTCAATCCCACCCACTCCCCACATCCCTCAATCCCACCCACTCCCCATATCCCTTGATATCACCAACTAATTGTATCCCTCAATCCCACAGTCCCATGCACTCGCCATATCCCTCAATCCATATCTATTGAAGGGAGAGAGACAGAGAGGAGGGAGAGAAGGAGGAGTGGGTTGGAGGGAGAGAAGGAGGGGGGAGGGAGAGAAGGAGGGATGGAGGGAAAGGAGAGGGAGAGTTACTGTACAAGTCCTGCCCTGATTTGCCTTTCCAAAATGCAACACCTCACATTTATTTAAATTAAACTCCTTCTGCCACTCCTCGGCCCATCTGATCATGATCCCGTTGTACTGAGGTAACTTTCTTCGCTATGATTCACTTTATATAAACTCTAGACAAATGTAAAAGCCTTGATTAAATTTCACCTTGACCTTGCCAGCTTCAGTGGAAGTAGTCCCACTACCTCACGAATCTCTTTGCTGCTACAATATTCCCACCGATCAGCATCCATCTCCTGGACTAGGCTAGACTCGTTCCGAATGACAACATAAAAACAGACCCAACAACATAATTTACCTGCATTAATACACAAGCATTAGAGGAGTAGAACCTTGATTCCAGTCACTCACTCTGTTCGTGTATCTCCCTATGTCACCTATTGAAAACCTGTCTGCTTGTGCCAACATCCAAGATTTACACAGCAGGCCAGGCAGCATCAGGGGAACAGGAAAGTTGACGTTTCAGGTCAGGACCCTTCATCAGAAATGGGGGAAGGGGAAGGGAGCTCCGAAACAAATAGAGAGAGGAGGGGTGGGGCTGGAGAAAGTAGGTGGGATGGTGACAGGTGAGTGCTGGGAGGAGGTGGTGGGGATTGGTTAGTGGGATGGGTGGGGTGGATAGGTGGAAGAGAAAAGGGACAGGTTGTGTCAGGTCAAGGAGGCAGGGATGAGAGGGAGGCTTGGTCATGGGATGAGGCCAGGGTTGGGGAGATTTTGAAACTGGTAAAATCCACATTTAGGCCATCGGGCTGTAGGGTCCCGAGGCAGAATATGAGGTGCTGCTCCTCCAGTTTCCAGGTGGCGTCATTGTGACACTGGAGGAGGCCCAGGATGGACGTGTCACCCGGGGAGTGGGAGGGGGAGTTGAAGTAGTTCGCAACCGGAAGGTGTTATCGTTTGTTGCGAACAGAGCGCAGGCGCTCGACAAAATGGTCTCCGAGCCTCCGCTTGGTCTCACTGATGTAGAGGAGGCCACATTGGGAGCAGCAGATGCAACAGACCACATTGACGGATGTGCAGGTGAGCCCTTTTACCATTTTCAAAATCTCCACACCCCTGGCCTCATCCCATGTCCAACCCTCCCTCTCATCGCCACCTCGTTGACCTGACACAACCTGTCCATCTCTTCTCCCACCTATCCGCCCCTCCTACCTCACTGACCAATGCCCACCACTCCCTACCTGCACTCACCTATCACCATCCCACCTACCTTCCCCAGCCCCACCCTTCCTCTCTATTTATTTCCCAGCTCCCTCCCCCAATTCGGAAGAAGGGTCCCGACCTGAAATGTCAACATTTCTGCTCCTCTGATGCTGCCTGGCCTGCTGTGTTCCTCCAGCTCCACCCTGTGTTATCTCTGATTCCAGCATCAGCAGCTCTTACTATCTCCGAGATTTAGTGTGTTCGCACTTTGGTCTCATATTTGACCCTAGGATGAACTTCTACCTCATGTTTGGGTCATGACGAAGGCCGCCTAATTCCACCACTGTCATATTACCTGCTTTGTAAGATTGAGTTTATCCTTTTGTCAGATCATCTGCTGCTGAAACCATCATCCATGTCTTTGTTACCTCTACACTCGACTATCCTAGCGTAGCTAAACCTGCAGTATTAATAACAATTCTTTGCATTTACATGACACCTTGAGGTAACTGGGAGGAGCTCAGAGAGAGGGTCAACAGCTTGATCTAAAGCTACTGTTGTGTCATGACAATGCCTCTGGAGGGTCAAACCAGAGGCCCAGTTATCGGACCCTCCTGGTGCCTCAAATGCATGTAAATATAGCCTTGCACATGTAAGAAATGCCTTTGGTTTGTTTGGTTAGAGTCAAATTCCAATGTGTGTCTGTTTCCTTGATATGCTACCCTTTGGAACCAAACTGTGTTTGTGACTTATGTATATATAAAGATATATTTTATGAATGAAGTATATTTTTGAACCAAAACTGAAGTTAGCACCACCGCCTCACAGCGCCAGGGACCTGGGCTCGATTCCAGCCTTGGGTGACACTCAGGTGAGTCGGCACATTCTCCCCAAGCTCTGTGTGGGTCCCTCCGGGTGCTCCTCCCACAGTCCATGGGTGTGCAGGTTAGGGTGGATTGGCCACGGGGAATGCAGGGTTGCAGGCATAGGGTGGGATCCTCTTCAGCGGGTCGGTGCGGACTGGACGGGCCGAATGGCCTGTTTCCACACCGCAGGGACTCCGCGTGGAGACGGTCGGAAAATGCCGCGGGCGGGCAGCAGGGGGCAGCCCAGCTTCCAGAAGCGTTTTGCATCGGCTCAAATGTGGGAGAGGTGGGCGGGGAGGAAGGTTGCCTTTAAGGGCCCTTGAAGGCGGGGGATGAGTGAAGCTTCAGGTGTGTGGCTAATGCAGATATTTACTGTTCCCCAAACACATTCCGAACAGTGGCGGGTAGACAGCAATGTAACAGGACTGTGCATTCACACCAGAACCACAAGGAAGTGCAGGGCTCAAACTTTGCAAAAGTTTTGTAAAACTTTCTGGGACTGCACTCCTGTGGGAAGGAAGAAGGATTGGGATCAATTAGAGTGACAAGAGTTCAGAGACAGATTCCAGCAGCCCTTGACTTCCTTTTGAAAAATCAAATCTCTTCTTTTCAGTATTGAATCGCTGTGAAGCTTGTTTTATGAAACTCGTGTTCTCCAGACACGGCCAGAGCAGAGAGAACAATAGGTGAAGTGGTGACAGTGATAAAGATCTCCTCGTGGTTCTGCATGTGAGGGACTTTGTGATGGATCTACCTGTTGTGGCGGAGGGGTTCCAGGACTGAGCCTGGATCTGCCACGCCTTTTCCAAATCCCGTCCCTGATGTGAAGCTCACTCTCCCTCCGGGATTACAGGGCTGGGAAGCCATGGGTGAGAGTGTGATGACAGCTAGTCAGGAGTGTCGGATGTCTCCAGGGATCTGGGAGCCATGTATTCTGTCCCCTGGCCTAGGACCCTCACACTTGACAGAAGTGGTCAGGGACTTTGCGGATGCACTAGACCAATTTAAGGACGCTCTCCACATGGAAGGTGGGTGCTGGAGGTTTAACACGAGCTAACCCTCGGTTTCACGGCAGTGGTTTGCATGAAGTATGCGGCTGTGTGTGAAATGTCTCCGCAGAGTTCGCCACAACTGTGAACGCCACTCTCAGAACTAGGATAGATTCCACCTTTCCACATCTCGGTTAAAATCTGCGGGAGTAACAATGATAATTATCAGGACCAGACTGTCCAGTGCTTTACAGTGACAGAGCTGTCCCCACGAGTACTGTACCCCAGTGTTATACAGTGACAGAGCTGTCCCCACGAGTACTGTACCCCAGTGTTATACAGTGGCAGACCTGTCCCTGCCTGTACTGTACCCCAGTGTTATACAGTGACAGACCTGTCCCTGCCTGTACTGTACCCCAGTGTTATACAGCGACAGACCTGTCCCTGTCAGTACTGTGCCCCAGTGTAATTCAGCGACAGACCTGTCCCTGCCAGTACTGTATCCCAGTGTTAGAACATAGAACATAGAACATTACAGCACAGTACAGGCCCTACGGCCCTCGATATTGCGCTGACCTGTGAAACCAACCTGAAGCCCATCTTACCTACACTATTCCATTATCATCTATATGTTTATCCAACGACCACTTAAATGCCCTTAAAGTTGTCGAGTCTACTACTGCTGCAGGCAAGGCATTCCATGCCCTTACTACTCTCTGAGTAAAGAATCTACCTCTGACATCTGTCCTATATCTATCACCCCTCAATTTAAAGCTATGTCCCCTCGTGCTAGCCATCGCCATCCAAGGAAAAAGGCTCTCACTGTCCACCCTATCTAATCCTCTGATCATCTTGTATGTCTCTATTAAGTCACCTCTTAACCTTCTTCTCTCTAATGAAAACAGCCTCAAGTCCCTCAGCCTTTCCTCATGGGACCTTCCCTCCATAGCAGGCAACATCCTGGTAAATCTCCTCTGCACCCTTTCCAATGCTTCCACATCCTTCCTATAATGCGGCGACCAGAACCGTACACAATACTCCAAGTGTGGCCACACCAGAGTTTTGTACAGTTGCAACATGACCTCATGGCTCCGAAACTCAATCCCTCTACCAATAAAACCTAACACACCGTACGCCTTCTTAACAACCCTATCAACCTGGGTGGCAACTTTCAGGGATCTATGCACATGGACACCGAGATCTCTCTGCTCGTCCACACTACCAAGAATCTTACCATTAGCCCAGTACTCTGTATTCCTGTTACTCCTTCCAAAGTGAATCACCTCACACTTTTCTGCATTAAACTCCATTTTGCCACCTCTCAGCCCAGCTCTGCAGCTTATCTATGTCCCTCTGTAACCTGCAACATCCTTCCGCACTATCCACAACTCCACCGACTTTAGTGTCATCCGCAAGTTTACTAACCCATCCTTCTATGCCCTCATCCAGGTCATTTGTAAAAATGACAAACAGCAGTGGTCCCAAAACAGATCCTTGCGGTACACCACTAGTAACTGAACTCCAGGATGAACATTTCCCATCAACCACCACCCTCTGTCTTCTTCCAGCTAGCCAATTTCTGATCCCTGCCAGTACTGTATCCCAGTGTTATACAGTGACAGACCTGTCCCTGCCAGTACTGTACCCCAGTGTTATACAGCGCCAGACCTGTCCCTGCTAATCCTGTACCCCAGTGTTATACAGTGACAGACCTGTCCCCACTGGTACTGTACCCCAGTGTTATACAGTGACAGACCTGTCCCTGCCCGTACTGTACCCCAGTGTTATACAGCGACAGACCTGTCCCCACCAGTACTGTACCCCAGTGTTATACAGTGACAGACCTGTCCCCACCAGTACCGTACCCAGTGTTATACAGTGACAGACCTGTCCCCACCCAGTACTGTACCCCAGTGTTATACAGTGACAGACCTGTCCCCACCCAGTACTGTACCCCAGTGTTATACAGTGACAGACCTGTCCCCACCGGTACTGTACCCCAGTGTTATACACCAATAATCTTGGTGGCTCTAGGTGTAAGACCTCACTGAAATTACCTCATTAAATAATTTTTAAATCCTACCTACAATGGCCAAACCTCCTGGCCTTATTTATTTAAGACCAACAGCTCGCTGTGAATTGTCCTGTACAGCTGTCACATCATAGATCTCTTGAAAAACCTTTCAGTCTTTTAATTGATCCAGTGACACATAAACCTGTTGCATTAACTGAACACAAGAAAACATTCAGAATCACTGGTTAAGTACCATCCTCAGGCAAGTAGTTGGTGTGTTACACTTTTTTTAAAAAGTATTTCATGTGTCCTGCTCATTTCAGCTTGTTACATCCAGATGTGAATACTCCGGTGTTCCCCAGTCAATTCCTTCTTCCAAAATCTACAACCCTGAGCTGATCCACATTTTTGCTATTTCCTCTTCTCACCTGTTCCAAGTCCATTCATCTGTCCTCAGCTTTTCACCATCCAGGACAAGACAGCCCACACAATTAATACCCTATCCACCCACCTTCCACATACACTCCTTTTACCAGTGTTGCTCAGTACCAGTAGTGTATAACATCTACAAGATGCACTGCAGGCATTCGCCCAGAGTCTTTTAACAGCACCTTCCAAACCTGTGACCTCCACCACTAGAAGAACCGGAGCAGCAGACACACGGGAGTGTCACCGCCTGCAAGTTCCCTTCCACTCACCATCTTGTATTGGAAATAAATCACCACTGCTCCTTCAGTATCACTGGGTTGAAATCATGGAACCCATGTTTTTCTCGAGAGCTCTGAAGATGTAACTGTACCAGACGGACTGAGCGGTTCCAATTGGCCGCTCACTGCAAACTTTTTAGGAGCAGTTATGGATGAACAATAAATGCTGGCCCAGCCACTGATATCACATCTCACAAATGAAAGAAAAAGCCCTGTGAGTGCGTGACCTTTGATTAAATAACATCCTGATTATAAAATTCTATACCTTGTGTTCAGATTTCTCCAGGACCTCATCCCGTCTTCATCCTCACAATCCTGTGAAATCCCAGTGTTTCTCCAACTCTGGCCTCATTCGAATCCCGCTGTGGCATTGGCTCTGCCTTCAGCTCCCTGGCTGTGAACTCTGGAATTCCCTTCCCTAGATCCCTCTACCCTTTTCTCTCTTCCTCTCCTTCGGTACATCCCTTAAAACCTATCTTTTGGATGAAGTCCTGGCTCACCCATCCTGATAGATCCCTGTGTGACTCAAAATTTAGCTGAGAACACTCCTGGTAAAATGTGCTAAGGTACTTCACATGTTGTGGATGCTATTTAAATGCAGGTTGTTTTGTTGTTACCCTCCCGTACCTTCGCTAGACTGCTTCTGCTGCCTTCCGTGACTGCATGTCACGCTTTGCTTACCCCGGCCAGTTTTGTGAGTGAATTGAAGTCAGAGCACTAATGCCTGGACTGTTAGACCAGGCGGCACTTCACATTTGATCACTGTGCTGTCCTATCATCTAAATGCTTGGCAGTCTTTCGCAAGTGATTGGATGTTGGAGCCTAACTCTGTCTTCCTCCTCACTCCAGACATTTGTATAACAACCAGAGCCCCGCACCCCATGTACTGCTATAACCACCTTGTTGAGATCTGACGCAGGTGGGACTTGAACCTGGGTCTCCAAGCTCAGAGGTGAGGAAATTACCACTGCACCAGAAGACCATGCAAGAGTAAAATGTGTTTTTTTTTAATGATGACAGTTTCACCCCATTTCTTTTTTTTTATTGAATTGAAATTCCACTACATGCTGCAGTAGGGTGAAAACGCATGTTCCCGGAGCAATATGTGAATCTCTAGATGCCTAGTCCAGCGACAATATCATTACACCATCACCTCCTCTCTCCCTCCAACCCAATAAACTGAGATTAACTGACCTGATTGGGAAGTTAAAAGCAAACATAGAAATTAGAAGCAGTCCATTCGGCCCCTTCAACCTGTTCTGCCATTTGGATGAGATCATGGTTGATGTAATGGTGGTGTCACTTTCCTGCCTGACCCCCTATTCTCTTTGACTCCCTTGTTAGTGAAGAATCTATCTACCTCAGCCTTAAAACAAATTCAGTGTCCCCGCGTGCACTGCTGTCTGGGGAAGAGAGTTCCACAGACTTGAGACTCTCGCTGAGAGAAAAGTTATCTCAGAGATTCATCTCTATTGTAAATGGGAAACACTTTGATTGTAAACTCTGTCCCCTGGTTCTAGTCTTTCCCAGAAAGGGAAACATTATCTCAGTGTCAACAACCTGTGAGGATCTTGTATGTTTCAATAAAATCCCCTCTCATTCTTCTGATGGATTCATGCTCATCCTTTTGTCATACGAGAACCTGCACAGCCCAAGAAGGGATAGAGAAGTGGTGGACTAAGGGTAATGTCACTGGGCTAGTTATGCCAGTTATCCATAGATTCCCAAGCTATTACTCTGGCAATGTAGGTTCAAATCCCACCTTGCCAGGTTGAATTCAATTAAAATCTGGAATGAAATGCAAATCTAATGGAGACCGAGATAATAGGTACTGCATATGCTGGAGACCATGCCATTTGTTGTAAAAATCCATCTGGTTCACCAGTGTAGCTTTAGAGAAGACACCCTGGCCTATCTGTGACTCCAGACCCACAGCAATGTGGCTGACTCTTGACTGCCCTCTAGGCATTTAGGGAAGGACAATGGCCTTGTCCAGTTCCATGAACAAATGTGACAAATTTGTTGAGTGAGGCAGCTCTCTACAGCTTCTAGTGCAGTTATGTCCTTTCTAGAGAGAGTTAATGGACCAATCTGTAACCGCCCTACCTCAGCTGCAAAACAGGAGAGTGTGTGAATGGGAGCCTTGGCCTGTATTGCTGATTCAGATTGGTGTCCTGTCTCTCTATCACACACTCACACTCACTCTCTCTCTCTCATGCACGCTGTCCCTCTTATGTACACTTTTTCTCTCTCACACACACTCTCTCCCTCTTTCCCACACTCACTCTCCCTCTTGCTTTCACTCACACACACTCTAACTCTCTCACACACACTCTCTCCCTCTCTCTCTTTTGCACACACGCTCTCTCTCGCGCACACGCACACACTCATGTACACAGGGAATGGTATTATCACTGGACTCTTAATCCAGAGATCCAGATAATGTTCAGGGGACCTGGGTTCGAATCCTGCCATGGCAGAAGGTGGAATTTGAATTCAATAAATACCTGGAATTAAGAACCTAATGTGGACCATGAACCCATCGTCGATTGTCAGGAAAACCCATCTGGTTCACTAATGTCCTTTAGGGAAGAAAATCTGCCATCCTTCCCTGGTCTGGCCTACATGTGAATCCAGACCCACAGCAATGTGGTCGACTCTCATCTGGCCCCTGGGCAATAAATGCTGCCTGGTCAGTGACGCCCTCATCCCATGAATGAACAAGAAAAAAAAATCTCACGCTCAGACTCATGCTCTTGCTCTCTTGCACATGGTCACTCACTACTCTCTCATACACACTCAATCTCTCTCTCACACATTCTCACTTATACTGTTGTTCTCTCTTTCACACGCTCTCTCACAAGACTCTCTCTGTCTCTCACACACACTCAATCACTCTCACTCGGTCTCTCACACACTCTCACTCATACACTCACTCTCTCCCGCATGCACTCTCTCACACACTCTCGCTCTCACGCATGCACTGATTCTCGCTCTCTCTCACACACTTGCACTCTCTCACTCACACTCACTTTCTAATACACACTCAGTCTCACTCTCACTTGCTCTCTCACACACAGACACAGACACACTCTCTCACACAGACACGTGCACACGCACACACATACGCACACTCTGTCTCACACACGCTCTCACACTCACACAGACACTCGCACACAGACACAGGCACACAGACACACAAGCTCTCACACAGACACAGACACAGACACGTAGACAGACAGACACATGCACACAGACACACACACACACTCATTTACACACACAGACACACACACACACAAATACGCACACACGCATACACACGCGCGCATACACACAGACACATACAGAGGCTCTCTCTCTCACACACACACACGCATACACACAGACGCACACAGGCGTGCGCACACTCACACATACAGACATACACACACAGGCACACGCACACTGTCTCACACACACACACACACTCACACACACACATACACACACAGTCTCTCTCACTCACACACTATTTCACTCACACGCACAGACACACACACACACACACTCTCACTCTCTCACACACACTGTTACACAGACACATACCCTCTCATACACAGAGTGTGTTAAGTGTGTGCCGTGCCCTTACAGCTGATGTCGCAGTGGATCAGGAGCTGCTGCAGGAGAGGTTGGAGACCATGCTGATGGCCCTGCATCTTGTCATTGACCATTACCCCTCGCTGAATCACAACAACAGTCTCCTGGCAACAGCTGCCTCTGTGGTGGACATGGTGCACGGTAGGAAATCCTAATTGTGATGCTGGTGGGGGTGGTGTGCCACGGGGTCTACATTGGTGGAGGAGAGGTGGAATCAGAGCTGTGGGCCGCACTGTGTGTACGGTCCACAGACAGTGGGAGGGGGGCTATGGGTCTGGTGAAGATAAACTAAAACTAAAAGTGTGAACGATGAATACAGACAGCGTGGGTGGTAGTGGGAGATGATGTCTGTGCTTGAGGCTGGGTCTGTGGAGTTGCTCCTGGATCCTGCCACGACCACATCATATTCCCAGCCTTGGTGTGCTTCATTGTAAGACTGTCCTCTGGAGTCAGAAGATCCTGGGATTTACCTTCCACAGTGCTCCTTGTGCCCCCCTTTCCCTGCCTACCCTATTCTGCTTCCTCCGCCACCCTTTTACCCCTCCTTTACCTATTTACCCACCTCTGGAAGTGGGGCTGGGGAGGTCAGTCAGGGTGAAAGAAGGGGTTTTGTCAGTGTGAGATAACAAGGTGTAGAGCTGGATGAACACAGCAGGCCAAGCAGCATCAGAGGAGCAGGAAAGCTGACGTTTTGGGTCTAGACCCTTCTTCAGAAATCTTCAGAATCCCTTTCCCCTCCCCCATTTCTGAAGAAGGGTCTAGACCCGAAACGTCAGCTTTCCTGCTCCTCTGATGCTGCTTGGCTGCTGTGTTCATCCAGCTCTACACCTTGTTATCTCAGATTCTCCAGCATCTGCAGTTCCTCCTATCTCTGAAACAATTTTATCAGTGTGGTTTGGCCTGTGAGTCTTTCATTGCTTGTCCTACTGAGCAATGAAGACTAGGTCCCTGGGAGAGGGACTGGAGGATCACTGGTGGGTGGTGTGAGGTGGGGAAGTCCAGGGGATTGGGGAATAGCTTGGTGAATTATGATAAGGGAGTGGAGGGGGAAGAATGTGGAAACTTCTGTTTATACAGAGCATCGAGGCAAGGTCATGGTGGCTGAGTTCAGCATTGGAGCGTTGAAAAGACAGCCATGTTTCTGATTAAATGTGATATAGAGAGATACCAAGTCAGTGACTTCCTGATAGGTTAATGGTTATTTCCCTGTCACTGGCGTCTCGTGACCTCTGCCAGCTCACTGTAGCTTCACTGTGCTTTTTCTGTAAATAGTATCTACCAGGAAACCTTGTGTCTGCTCAGCACTGCATCCTCTCCCTCTCTCTCTCGCTTACTTCCTCCTCCTCTCTTGCCTCCATTCTTTCTCTTCCCTTCCCTCTCTCCACCCACTCCCCTCTCTTTCATCGCTCCCTCTCTTTCACTCTTTTCTCACTCACCCTTTATTTCTCTCACCCCTTCTCTCTCCCTCCAGACCCCCATCTCTCTCCTCACACACTCTCTCTTTCTTCTCTCTCTCCCCTTTCCTCTCCATTTTTCTTCTCTATCTGCCCTCTTTCTCAATCTCCCCCCATCTCTCGCCCCTCTTTCATTCACCGTGCTCTGTCTCTGCCTGCTTCCTCTCTACATATCTCCCCTTTCACACATGCCCCCCAACATTCCCTTCCTCCCTTCTCTCTCACCCTCTCTCCCCTCCATCTCCCGTCACACACTCTCTCCCTTCTGTCTCTCCCCTCTATCTCCTCTGTCTCTCCCTTGTCTCTCACTCTTTCTGCCCTCTATCTCCCCTGTCCCTGTCTCCCACTCTATCTCCACTGTCACTCTCTCTCTCTCCCCTCTATCTCTGTTGTCTCTCTTCCCCCCTCCGTCTCTACTGTCACTCTCAGCCTCCCTCTTCCCCCCCCACCTCTCTCTCTCTCACGTACTCCCTCCCTCCCTCTCTAATTACCGCATTGATTTTATTGAATACTGTATTCAGGCTGTATTCAGTTCCCTTAAAGTGAAGTCTGATCTGCGTAGGGCTCACTGACATATTGCTCATTCTCAGTGATCTCTGAGATGTTGGTGCCTTGCTAGGGCCCTCTGGCAGGCCATTAAGAGTCACTGCAGTGCGGGAGGAGGCTATTCAGCCCTTCAGGTCCATGTTGGCCATCTGTAGAGCGATCTGAATAGTCTGAGAGTGGGGCTGGCATAAACAAACCAGGTGAACCCAGCAGTTCTCTGTCCCTCAAGCATACAAGTGAATCGGTTGAGTTCTCACAACAAGATAATTATTCTTGGTCTTTAAAAATTATTTTAAAACGATATTGAAAATCTGAAGCAGCCACAATGGGATTTGAACTTGATCCCTGGATCTGTATTTGATTGGCCGAGCCACATTGGGTCAGTATAATTTGGTGGGAGGTGGTGCTGGTGCGTCAGGTTTTGTGGGTGGCTCACCAAATCCAGGCCTGGGTTTGAGGTATTCATCATGATTTTTGGAACAGTTGGTATAAATTTCTGCCACTTGACACCCCCTCCCCAAACCAACGCTGCAGCTCTGTCCTCCGCAGTGGAGATCACAGCGCCTGAGATTCCCAGCTTCGGTCTTTCAGAGTTCCCATCATGTCCAACCAATGATTCCGCCCCATACAGCCTCGATTCCCCGTGTCCCAAAATTGAGATATTCCGTCCATACGGAGGCGGGGAGCTGAGAATCTCCCGGGAGAGACGAGAAATGGGATTCACACTCGTTTGGTCTTGAATTTACTGAACCCAGAGACGTGTTTCTGAAGCTTTAACTTGTCAGGGCCACATTGCAAGAATACCAAATTTCAGACAACCATCCGTAGGGTTGTTTCAAATGTGACATTCATGTGTTTTTGTTGGAAACTCTTCACCCCCGCCATGATTTCCCACCTTCAACCAGCCACCCACTTCCGACAGCCTCTGCCTCTAATTCCGATATTTTGCGATGAATGAATGGGAGAGTACCGAAAAAACCCCATCAATTAAATACTTCTTTTTGTTTTGAAACTGCTCCCCCCCACCCTCCTCGAGGTTAATCTTTAATTTCAGGAGATGGCAGGGCATTCCTGGAGGGTTGGCAATGTGACAACTGAGACTGGGAATCACAGTGAGCAGCACCAAGTTGGATTTCTGTCCAATGTACAGTTTCTGTACAGTGCCCCAAGGCACTACATGGGGTGGTCATCATCACACAAACTGAGAGATGTGTGGATGGGCGTACTTGGAAGAAACAGGATTTTAACAAGCCCCTCAAAGAGGGGAGAGGGAACGAGGGAGGGGAAACGTCTCAGAGGAGGAAAGCGATAAAGAGGCGGGGAGATTTTGCGGAGAGGGTTCCAGAGCTTTGGATCTGGGACAGCTGAAGGCGAGGCGCAGCTAGGAAAATGGAGTGGGGTGTGCAAGTAGCACAGAAATCCCAGAAGGCTGGAGGAGGATGATGGAGGTGGGGAATGGGCCATTGCTTGGATCGGAAAACCAGGCACGGACCCACAGGAAGGTGGTGACGAGGCGGGAGAGGGGAAGTGGGAATAAAGATCGGCAGCTCCAAAGTTTCCAGGCACGGGGAAATTCCCGTTTTCCGTCATCCTCCCAGCCCTCCACCCTGCTCTGCAGGAACCTTTTTTTTTGGGTGCGTGGGACTTTACTGGCAGAGCTCGGCAGCTGTTCAGAGCTGCTGCGCCGTGCGCGTGTGTTGTGTGAGAAGGAAGTATACTGACTTTGCAGCGTTGCTGATGTCACAGGGCTGAAGGAAGATGGGGTCGATGCCCTTCAGAGGGCTGGGAGCAGGCAGTCGCTGTCTGCCAGAGGAGCCCGCCTGATGCCAGCCTCTCTCAGCTGGGCACCGAGCCCTGTCTCCCGCCTCTCCGCCAACTCCCTCACCCAGACCCTCAACTAAAGCGTTAACAAGCCCCTCTCGCTACTTCTCCCTTCGCTGTCGAGTGACGGCTGCTCAACCCAACGGCAGTGAGCTGTCGCTGCAATTGACTGGTGACTGAGGTGTCAGCATTGGAGGTGACAGAGACATGGGGGATGCAAAGGAGAACGGTATGTAACGGGGGTGGGTGGGGGGTGGGTGTCTCCCAGTCACCGAGATCCTGTAACTCGAGGTTTCTCAGCTGCAGGTTTTAGGCAGGCGGCCATGAATACGAAATGATGGCCGTTGTTCGGAGAACGTGTGTTTATTTTTCACAGATATTTGGTTTTTAGTCTCCATTTAGGTCAGCACCCACCACATCCTGTGGAATTTGTATGTAGCCAGATGTCTGTGTGTGTGAATAGCTGGAGCTCCAAAATAGATTGCCGCTGGTGAAAAGCTTGCTTTTCGTTGTTTCTCTCCGAGGAGTTCATTATCCAACTTTTGTTCCGATAGGCTGACTAACTGGTGTTTTTGTGTGGCAGATCAGGCTTGCTGTGGTGACCCTGATTTTACTGCGATCGGGTGCGAGGGGGCTGGGGAACAGGAGCAGGAGGGTGGGAGACTGGGACGGGTGGATGGGGGAACGATGGGACGAGGGTACTATGAAGATGCGAAACGTGAAAGGCTGTGTCAGGCTGCTGATGCTGCATTTACAACCTGTGACCCCAGTCGCCATTTTGGTGGAAGTCAAATCCTTGCAGAGATTTTCTTCTTTTGTTTGGTCGAGTCTCCCCCATCTCTCCCTCCGTCTCCATGGCAACTCCGTTGAGGCTGAGTTGCAGGCAGTGACAGTGTGTAGGTGAGGAACCATCTGGGGAGATGTGCTCCCCACCCTCCCATCCCCACCCACACACTTTGATTCTCCATCCTTCTCGCAGGGTCAAAAGGTTGGACTGCGTCTTTCTGAGGCATTGTGGGTAACCCCTGTGCCCAGTCAGCCAATGCCAAAAAAAGGCTAATTTCTGTGGCACGGTGCCCAGTGATGTTGATCAACCTAGTAACATGGGTAACAGTGGAAGGAAGTGGTTCTGAAGGGGGTTTATGTTCATGTTACATCAGCTCCACGCATTCTATTGAGGTCACACACAGTCTGTAGGGGGAGAGACAAGGATTCTGCTCCAGTTTTCGGAGGGAGCAGATCTATCTGCCCTGGTCTATCTGCTTGACCAACTTAGTGCTGTCCTGCAGTAAACCTTCTCGTTGTCCAGAGACAGAGCATCTCTGAACGGTGGGGTCCGCCCTCTCCCACTAATCACCAGCTCGGCCTAAGGCAAAGCAGGATTGGTGCCTGCAAACCGCCTCAAAAAACCTGTACCCCAGTGTCACATACTGGCAGAGGGGGCAAATACCCACAAGGTACCAGGATTGCTCCTGTGGCTAAATGCTCCAAATACCCTGTAAGGAAGACTGACCGCAGTAACGTACAAACATAACAACGTTCAGAGGGACTTCACTTGACTAATTCCTGAGACGAAGGGCTTGTCTGGTGAGGAAAGCTCAAGCAGGTAGCATCAGTGCCCATTGGGCTTTAGAAGAGTGAGAGATAATCTTATTGAAATTATCCTGAGAGGACGTGACAGGCTGTATGCCTAGAGGATGTTTGATCTTGAGGGAAGCCAGAACTATGGGACACAGTTTAAAAACCAGGGCCTCCCATTTGACCTTGGGATGAGGAGACATTTTTGGCGTGAGTCTCATGAACCCTCCCCTAGGCAATCGCAGAGATGGGGGCCAAATGGCCTCCACCTGTTCTTAATTTGCATGTTCTTGTGTGACCTGAGAGAACAATTGGGTCATTATCTAAGTGTCTCATCTGAAAGATGGTACCGCCTACCGTGTAGCACTCCTCAGTATTGCACTGGGATTATTGGTGTGAATTTTGTGCTCACGTCTTTGTGAGTGCCAGGTGGTAGTGTGAACGTAGCTGATGATCCCAGAATTGTTACAGTGCAGAAAGAGGCCGTTCAGCCCATTCTATTTCCTAGTTATACTGACTCTATTACCTAGTGCTTAGCTTTCCCCCATTGTCAATCCATCTTGTGTTGATAACAAACAATATTTCGTTTCTCTTCCTTACTGATTGATAACTTAATTCCCTGAAACCTCTCACACCCACCAACCCTTCAGAAATGCTACATATGTCCAACTCCGGTCCCTTGCAAATCCCTACACCTCTCCCTCCACCCCTGTTGGCTATGCTTCCAGCTGCCTAGGCCGTAGGCTTTGGTATTCCTTCCCGATCTATCTACTCATTTTTAAGATATTTCTTAAAATCCACCTCTTAGACTGAGCTTTTGGTCACTCATCCTTCGGCTGGGTCTTAGATTTTGCCCGAGAATTCTCCTGGGATGTTTTACTTTGTTAAAGTTTGTAGGTTGTTGGAGATTAACACTGCCGAGGATCAAGTAGTTGGGCCCCTCTGACCAAGGAAGGCCTTAATGACCACGGCACCTGGAACAGAGAGAAAGCACTATGTTCATGGGGAACAGCTCTGTTGCTGTGGTTGCCAATAACATACTATGAATAGCTATGCTGGTTAGGAAGGGAAAAGGAAGTCTTTAAGGAACTTGCCAGATCACATTCAGATAAAGGAACAGGAGTAGGCTATTCAGTCCCTCAATTGGCACAGCACGGTGGCACAGTGGTTAGCCCTGCTGCCTCACAGCGTAAGGGACCTGGGTTCGATTCCACCCTCGGGCAACTGTCTGTGTGGAGTTTGCATATTCTCCCCGTGTCTATGTGGGTTCCCTCCGGTTTCCTCCCACAGTCCAATGATGTGCAGGCTAGGTGGATTGGCCATGCTAAATTGCCCGTAGTGTCCAGGGATATGCAAGCTGGGTGGGTTAGCCATAGGGAATGCAGGGTTATAGGGCTAGGGTAGGGGGGTGGGTCTGGGGGTATGCAATTCAGGGGGTTAGTGTGGACTCGATGGGCTGAATGGGATTCTGTGATTCTATTCCATGATTCTATGATCCTGTTTTCCACCATTAAAATGAGATCATGGCTGATCTGTGGCCTAACTCCATATATATCTCTTTTGGCCCATACCCCTTAATACCTTCGCTTAACAAACATGTGTCTGTCACAGATTTTAAATCTAACAACTGATGTAGCAATTGATAGATATACGACATGGGCCCCATACCGTCATCAAAATGGTGGCAGAGTAGGACCCCTGAGCCGGGCTCATCGGCTCTGACCACTTTTCGTTTCTTTCTTTTCTTCTTTGTTTCCTTCTTTTTCATTTTGCTTACCTTTTGTCCTGACCTTGGACAGGCATCGGTGGCAATGAGGAGGCCCATGGTGGACTCGGGTGGGCCCAGGGCGGACTTGGGTGGGCCCAGCACGGACTCGGGTGGGCCCTTGCTTACTTTTCTGGGGCAAGCACGGGACCCGGCATCAGAATCGGCAGCTGCTGCGTCAGCAGAGGCGATGTCGGTGAGGTAGGCCCCACGGCGAGAGATGGCACCTGAGGACCGGTGATTTTGTCGTTGGTTGGGTCGGACGCTGGCGGCGGTGAAGCGGTGATAGAAGGGCATCATGGCGACATCGATGAAGTGGGCCCAGCGGTGAGTCCAGTGAAGGTGGTGGCGTGGCAGTGGCAGAGGAGAATTGGCCCGGCACCAAAAGATGGCGCCCAAAGAATGGTGACTTTAACGTAGGTTGGGCCCAGTGTAGATGGCAGTGACGTGGTGGAGGAGGGATGGTGGCACAGGCATTGTTGATGATGAGCTGGCTGGGGACTGATGGACTCTCTCTCAACTCTATCATTTTTATTTCTATAAGCTATATCTTTTTTTTTTCTTATTCTTAAAACTTTTCAAAATGGCGCTGGATTGTGGCGACAATGAGAAAAAAAACATTTCCCTGTATATTGCTGTTTTTCTCAGTGTAAAATAAATGTGACAGTAAGATCATTCCTTCGCTCATTCTACACTCTTCTGATTCTGTTCCCAAACTGAACTGCACTGCCTCTGATGGCTCTGTCTTCAGTTACCAATGTCCTGGGTTTCCCTCCGTAAAGCTTTCCACCTCTTCATCCTCCAAGTTGCTTTGAAGAAGCTTAAAATCCAGCCTAGTTTTGATCAACCTGGTGAATAACTCCTGCTGTCAGGTTGTCAGGTCGTATTACCATGAGGTGCCTTGAGACTTGAGTGGTGCTATATAAATTCAAGTTGTTGTTGCTGCGCCTCAGACAGGTTTTGATGTCGTCCTGGCAAGGAAGCCGCGTTCGCTCAGCTCAAACTCTAACCACCAGGTTCCTCCTGTGCTGTCGCTAACTCACAGTCACCCACAGAGCTCCGCTTGCACACTGACAGCTCAACTGCTTGACTGCAGGGGCTTTACCGTGTGAGGTCCGTGAAGGGTTTGTGTAGGACAGAGGAGGGAGGCAAGCAATCGAGCTTGAAGCGGAAGGCTGCTCGACTGTGGAAGCCAGCGTTCTTTCCCTGACCCGTGTCAGAACAGCGATTCCAACCAGCTCCACCCAGCTGTCGAGCAGAAGTTCTGTAAATTTCCCCAACTGAAACAAACACAAATAAATCTAATGATGGGAGGGAGGCACTTACACGCATATACACACACACCCTTTGCGAAGATGTGTTATACTGATGAACATTCTCTGGTTTATGTACAGTTTTGGCCCCATTATCTAAGGACCAATCTACTTGCTGTAGAGACAGAGCAGTGGAGATTCATCCAGCTGATTGCTGGGATTGGTGGGATTGTCCTGAGAGGAGATTGAGGAGACTGGGTCTGTATTATTTTGACTTTTGGAGAAGGAGGGGTGATCTCGTTGAAATGTACCACATTCTTCCAGAGCTCAGCAGAGTGGATGCAGAAAGGATATTTCCCCCTGGCTTGGGGTGGGGGTGTGTGGAGTAGAACGAGGGGACAGAACTCCAGGATACAGGGCAGGCCATTGTGGACTGGGACGATCAGAGGGTGGTGAACCTTTGTAATTCTCCACCTCCAGAGGGCTGTGGAAGCTCCGTGACTGAGTATGTTTAAGACAAATGGTTCAACTTCTTGATACGGTCAACATCGAAAGGATATGGGAATGTTGCAGGGAAAATGGTGTTCAGATGGATGCTCAGTTGTGATCTAGAAGGGTGGAGCAGGATCGAGAGCCTGAATGGCCTCCTGCTGCTTGAATGTTTACCCAGTGTCAGCTGACAAATATACTACACCTGATGATGGGTTGGAAATGTTTCGATTTTCTCTTCCGCCTAACAGGCAGAGCTTGGAATGATAATGCAGATTTCTGTTCAGTTTGCAAAGTCTTACCTCCCAATTCATAATGGTAAACCATCAGGGCAATGAAAAAAATTGTGACACAGGAAGCTGGGTTGAGCACAGGAAATGCGTGCCCTGATGTAGCATTTTTAAATAGCTTATTTGAGATGTTGCTCATTCCACGAGGACTTTACGGTAGAGCTGTCTTCAAGATCTCTGTTCTCATCCATTCCCGGCCTGTGGCAATCTGCAATTCCGTCCAGAAAATTTGTGCCCCTATTTCTTTCCCTCTCTGTCTCCCCACACCCCCACTCCCCCTCTCTCACCTGTCCTTGCTCCCCCGTTGCGCTCTCTTTCTCATACTGTCTCTCTCTCTCTCTCTGCCCCTTCCCTCTCTGCACTCTCCTCCTGTCTCTGCTCCTCCCCTCTCTCTCCCCACTCTTCCCTCCCCTTACAACACCTTCTTTCCCCCTCTTCCCACCATCCCCCCCCCCTTAAAAATTTCATTCTTTAATCAAGAACATAAATTGCTGGAGAAACTCAGCAGGTCTGGCAGCAAATGTGGAGAGAGAAAATCAGAGTTAACATTTCGAGTCCCGTGACTCTTCTTCAGAACTGATAGCAGCTGGGAGAAAGTGGTATTTGTGGTGAAGACGGCGGGGGGGGGGGGGGGGGGGGGGGGGGGGTGTTTGAAGAGAGCAGATAAGTGGAGACGGAGTCCAGAGAAGAATTAGGAAAGAGGTAGACGGAGAGGGGGATTGTTGATTGTGAGTCACAGGAGAAGTTGAAGAAGTGATGATGAGAGCTAAGAGTAGGAGAGAAGGGGTAAGCTGTGCCTAAAGGATCAGAGTATGGGGAGTGGGTAAAAAAAATAGAAGCATATTGAGTCCTAAAGGCTGTGGGGCCCCAAATGAAAGATGAGATGCTGTTTTTCCAGTTTTGGGTTTTAGGTCGATTGAGCCTCCCTCAGAATTGAGGAAGTTCTGAGGAAAGGTCACTTGACCTGAAGCATTAACTCTGATTTCTCTCCACAGATGCTGTCAGACCTGATGAGTTTTTCCAGCAATTTCTATTTTTTTGTCTCTGATTTACAGCATCCACAGTTCTTTGGGTTTTTATGAAGGGGAATATGCGTTCAGTCATGGCATCCTGTTGGAGGTGTCAGAAATGGTGACCTACCATCCTTTAGGTGCAGAGATTGGTGGGGAGGCAAGTGAGGACCAGGAGTCCTGATCGTTGTTGCAGAGGGAAATGGGGGAGGGGGTGTGAAGGCCAAACTGCAGGAGATAGGTTCGACATCGCTAAGGGCCTTGTCAACTACAGTGCTGGGGTATCTTCCGTTGAGGAACATTTCTGAGGTTCCCCCCCTTCCATTGTGGAAATTGGCATCATCAGAACAGATACTCTTTGATCAGTCAGCCAAGTGGATGCATCCTTTAGGAAAGTGGGAGGAAGGAAGCGAGTTCATCCTGGATTCCAATGAAAGTGAACTGACCCCCAAGAGGTTCCTTTGGCTGTGTGGAGCCTAAGCTGCTCCTGTATGGAACTGGGAAGTGTGTGTGTGCATGCTCTATCGGGGGCACCGACCCCTTCGACAATGTTCCGAATAGCTGGGTTGAGCTCAATCTGCCAATGTCTGTGCGAAAACCAAGTGCGGGATAGGGAAAGAGAGTTCCTTTCTGGGATGGTGGACAACTCTCCCTGATTGGGTTCTCCAGTGCCAGTTTCTTTGGAAAATTAATTAGCAGCTCACTAAAAATGGGAAAATGGAACGGTCACCTATTGAGGTGAAGGATTAGAGAGGAGACTTCCCCATGAGAGGCAGGCAAACAAATAAAATGGCTGTTAAAGTAGCAATTGAACCGTTTGGGGACAGAAATGACAGCAGGCTAGAAGAGGGACAGAGTCCACCTTGGCAGGGGCAAGAGATTCCATGACAGCTGACAATGACTTCAAAAGGACTAGTGCCAATGGGCTGACAGGCCTGTTTCTCATCCAGATGTGTTGATTTGCACCAGGCTGTCTGCTTGGTTTTGCATTCTGACTTTTTAGTTTTGTTGATCCTGTCATGAGAACTGCTGTTGAGTGGATGGGTTGCTCAGCAGGTCAGTTCATCAGGAATTCCATCTGATCTGAATCCGTCTGTGAAAGAATTGGGGAGCTATGTGTCCAAAGTGACTTAAACTGGCTCGGAAAATCCGAACCACATTAACCACTCAGTAGCAATCCCACATGTTTAGAACATAAGGTTACCAGAATCGGGAGCAGGAGTGGGCCTTTCGGAGCTTCGAGACTGTTCCATTCCAGACAATGACTGATCTAATTGTGGCCACAACTCTACTTTGTGCCTGAGCCAGAACCCTTGGCTCCCTTCTCTCTTGAAAATCTGTAAACGGTCTAACTCAGGCTTGAATCAATTCACTGACCCTAGCTCCAGTGTTTGTTGGGATGGAGAGTTTCAATTACAGCCCTCTGAGAGAAAACATTCCTCCTCATCTCTACTTCAAACAGTAAACCCTTTGTATTGAGACTGTGTCCTTGTTCTAGATGTCTCCTTGCAGGGAAATATCCTCCAGGCATTCACCTCATTAAGCCCCTTTTGAATCTTATACATTGAATAAGACCACCTCACACTCTGCAAACTCCAAGGAACAACTGGCTAACCATTCCTCAGAATGTAAAATGAACTGGAATTGTCTCTCCCTACATATAACTGTAGGGCTCCCTCCTAGCTCTCTATCAGGACAGAGTGCCTTGCCTGGGATACTTCTAGTCTCTGTGGTTCGCTACCACACGGGAGAAAGTGTCTATACTGACTTCCTTGCTTTTAGAGGGTGAGGACACAAAAGAAAGGAGCAGGAGCAGGCCATTCGGCTGGTCGAGCTTCAATTTGCATCTTCACAGCAGCTTCTATTTGTAGGCCGTGAACGCTCTGGTGAGAACAAGGCCAGGCGTACATGAACCATCTGAGAGTTAGGCAGAGCCTAATCCACCCACAGCCTACAGCTGCATAGCTACCGTGCATCAATTGGCTATTTGCTATTAGAGTTATAGAGCTGTACAGCATGGAAACAGACCCTTTGATCCCACTCGTCTGTGCCGACCAGATATCCTAAATTAATCTAGTCCCATTTGCCAGCTTTTGACCCGTATCCCTCTAAACTCTTCCTATTCATATACCCATCCAGATGCCTTTTAAATGTTGTCCAAAACAATGCGACAGCTTATAAAACTGTAATTACTGCTCCAAAATATTGAGGAAATCGGCTTGAACACTGAAAAAAACTCAAAAAAGGAGCAGCCACAATGTTCTCCTGTCCTCCATCTTGGATTACCCAGCCTCCTTTCTTGCACACGATTCACTATTTGAGAATTCTTTAGCCATTTCATTAGCCATTGATGGAGAGCACTATGGATCCTGCATTATGTGGTTGTTACAGACGCTGCCCCTCTTCTAGAAACTGCGAGTAAAAGCTGTAACAATGTGGACCCAAAACTGGCTAAGTGGAAAAAAGAGAGATTATGCTGAACTTACATATAAGATGTGAGTTACACTTCAGCTGGAGTACTGTGTACAGTCTGGGTCCCACACTTTAGGACGGATCTGAATGCAGCGGAGAGAGTGCAGAAGAGATTTCTGAGATTGGTTACAGGGAAGAGAAACTCCAGTTGGGAGGATAGAAAGGAGAAGTTGAGAATGTTTGCCTTGGAGAAGAGAAGGCTAAAAGAAGATTTGATAGAAGTTTTCAAAGTCATGAGTGGCCTGGATAGGATAAGCAGAGAGAAACTGTCCCCACTTATAAAAAGATTGAGGCCAAGAGGGTGCAGATCTAACGTGATTTGTAAAAGGAGCAATTGGAAATGAGAAAGAAATAAATTTTTCACACATTCAGTTCTGGAATGCACAGCTTGGAAATGTGGTAGAGGCAGGATTAATAGGGTATTCCAGAGAGCATGGGATGGTTATTTAAATAGAAACAACGTACAAGGCTGTGGGGATAAGTCGGAAGAATGATACTATGCCAACATGCAAATTTGAAGAGTATGTGTAGCCATGATGGGCTGAATGGCCTCTTCTCCATTGAGTAACAATTACTTGATTCTGTGAAACAGCAAGGAACATACACACTAAACAAGGGCCAGGTAATGAACAGCTCAAACAAGCGGGACTGTAACCATTTCCCTTTGACATTCACCATCACTGAATCCCCCACTATCAACATCCTGAGGGTTACAATTGACCAGAAACAGAACTGGATTGGACACATAAATGCTGTGGCTACAAGACCGAGGTCAGAGACTTGGAATTCTATGGCAGATAGCTCACCTGATTCCTCAAAGCCTGTCCACCATCTGCAAGGCACAAGTCAGGACTGTGATGGAACACTCCCCACTTGCCTGGATGGGTTCGACCCTGACAACACTCAAGAATCTCGACGCCATCTAGGACAAAGCAGCCCGCTTGATTGGCACCACATCCACAAGCATTCACACCCTCCACTACTGACGCTCAGTAGCAGCAGTGTGCATCATCTACAAGATGCACTGCAGAAATTCACTGAAGATCCTTAAGCAGTACCTTCCAAAGCCTCAAACTCTACTATTTAGATGGACAAGGGCAACAGATACATGAGAACACCATTACCTACAAGTTCCACTCCAACACACTCACCACCCTGACTTGACAATGTATCACTGTTCCTTCAGTGTCACTGGGACAAAATTAAGGAATTCCCTCCCTAGCAGCATTGTGGGTCTACCTACACCAAATGGACTGTAGCAATTTGCAAAAGCAGCTCACCACCACCTTCTCAATGGCAATTGAGGATGAGCAATAAATGCTGGCCTAACCGGTGTCACCCACTTCCCAGGAACAAATAAGAAATGCTTAGAATTTCCCTTATCCCAATTGAATAAACTTGCTTGGCAATTTTCATTTTGAAGAATGTTCTAAATGTTAATGGTGGTCCAGGCACTTTGAATAATCTTTCCTTTTTAATAGTGAGTCAACCCAAAGCAGTACATAAGTGAGATGTGCCAGCACACCAGGGGAAGAGTCTAGTGGAAGCTCCAAGATGTGGTAACCAAAATTGGAAGAAGTGAGGGAAGATTACAGATAATTCAGGATTCAGTGACAGAAGGACATCAAGGCTACAGCCTGCAGGTTCTCAAAGAATGGAGAGACTTACGAGATTTCAGATTTTGCAGTTCTGAGGGAGAACAATGTAGAGGAGGTCACAGTGTCTGATACTTGACTTGAAGGAGAGTAAAATGAGGCACTCGGAGGAAAATAAAAAGTAGTAATGTCAGGTAGGATATAGGCTGGAAGGAAGAGATGAGGGGATTGGATCATCAGCTGTTCCTTATTTCAACTGCCTAGCTCCATTCGGGAGTCTCTCCCTCTGCCTTCTTTTCTTGGTTTAGCAATCTGCCAAAGGGAAGCAAAGGGTGAAGGGGATTTTGATCCCTCCTGGTTTCCAAAGGCACAGGGCAGCGAGCGAGCAACTGGAAGGAAGGCTCCAACTCCTTCCATCCCACCATCAGCAGCTGTCCCTTCACATGACTGGGCCTTGTCCTTCAGCACACCCTCTGCGGGCTCGTCATCCACATCCTCCTTTAAGGTTTTCCTTCAAATCTAGTACTTCAACCACCGCCTACCACCAAACTTCTGGTCCCCTGCCCCAAATACTCTCTTCGGTTCAATGTTATTATATTTGGCCCCTGTGAAATGCTTTGTGACAGAGACACTACCCAGGTGGAAATTATTTGTTGCTGCTGAGGCTTGAGCAAGCTGTTCCCCGAACCTCCCCATATAGAGGGTAATTCTCTTGGGCTTTACAGAGAGAGAGAGAGAGTGAAAAGGAAGCAAGAAGCATTTGCCCGCAAAGTGAAAGCTGCTGGAGCAACTAGGGGAGATACTCAGAAACTCAGTGGAGAATCAAGCAGCGTTCGGATGGTTGACTGCATTGGGTTTCGGCTGATGCAGGAGTTTAAAGAGGATAAGCCCACTTCCTATGAATCTGGGTGGTTGCCAGTGATTGGGCATTGTCAATATAACTGGCAGGGTCTTTCATTCAGAGGATGTGGGCATCGCCGTCAGGACTGGCATTACCTGACTGCCCTTGGGAAGTTTGCATGGGAGTTTCTCCTTGACAAGGGCAGTCACAGTGGTGGTGAGACTGCTGCTCACACACAGTGTTGGAAGTCTGACCCAGCGATGACGGACAAGCAGGAATAAATATATATATTTATATATGCATTTACATCTGCCCGAGCCTGATTGGTATGCAGCTTGGCAGGGAACAGGGAGGCGATGATGTTCCCGTGATCCTGTTCTTTGTCCTTCTCTGCTGCTGGAGGTCACCGATCTGGGAGGAGCTGTTCAGCTGACCCCTGGAGAGTTGCTGCTGTGTATCCCGTGGATGGGACACCCCAGCAGTGGAGGGGATGGGTGCTCAGCTCAGCGGGCGGGACAGTGACCCCCACCCCGCTCTCCCCTCGCCCCGGCCATCAGTGATAGGCTGTGCCCCGGATGGATATTGAGATGCTTCTGTGTTGTCAGAGCTGCCGACCTGCTGAGAGGTGAGTTTTCCGACATCAACTTGCTCCTTGCTGTTAACACATGGTGCAATGTCTGAGAATTCTGTCAAATGAGGAGGTAATTATAATCATTAGCTGATGGATAGGGTGAAAAGTCAAGGTCTTTTCCCCAGGGTAGGGGAGTCTAAAACTAGAGGGCATAGGTTTAAGGTGAGAGGGGAAAGATTTAAAAGGGACCTAAGGGGTTAACTACTTCATGCAGAGGGTGGTGGTGTGCATGGAATGAGCTGCCAGAGGAAGTGGTGGAGGCTGGTACAATTGCAGCATTTAAAAGGCATCTGGATGGGTACATGAATAGGAAGGGTTTAGAGGAATATGGGCCAAATGCTGGCAAATGGGACTAGATTAATATAGGATATCTGGTCAGCATGGACAGGTTGGACCGTAGGGTTTGTTTCCGTGCTGTACATCTCCAAGATTCTAAGTTGCTCACGTTGCACACTGTTTGATATTAACTCGGGTTTAAGCCGAATTAAAGGGAGTTGGATCTGATCCAGGAGGGGGAGGAGATGTGAGGCAGAAGGTTAAATTAGCATAACCCCTTGGATCTTTGCCAGATACGTAATTTAGTGTTTTATTGCTGAGACTTTTCATCTTGCACTCATCAGGACAAACATAAGATTGCCTAATTTTAAATGCTGACAATAGTGTATACTCCTGAAGAGTGCTGAATGCTTGGCTGAGGAGTTGCTGCTCTCTGCATGCTACAGAAATTTGTTCGAAACTTGACCCTTCTTGGAATAAGTTGGGAGCTTGGGGAAACTCTGTTGCTTTTTCTGTGGCAACAGAACATCCTTTTGTTCTGTAATGTAAGTTGTGATTGTTCGAGGTTTGGTAATCTTGCATTTGTCCTGAATGAGCGCAAGATGAAAAGTTTTAGCGACATGCCTCTCACTCCAGCAGTATTCAAGATCTGCACAACTGAGAAACTGTTTGTAAGCATGTTAAACATGAAACCATTGTTTCTCCTTGTGGAGAAACCTGGAAACAAGAGGTCATAGTTTTAGGCTAAGGGGTGGCAGATTCAAAACTGAGATGAGGAGGAATTACTTTTCTTAAGGTAATGAATCTGTGGAATTCACTGCCTCAGAGCGGGATAGGGGCGAAATTTAAAGGAAAGACAGGCAGATTTTTAATTAATAATGGATTGACGGCTTATGGATGGCAGGCAGGAAACGGAGTTGACACCAAGATGAGATCAGCCGAGATCATAGTAAATAGTGGTGCAGGCCCAAAGTGCTGAACAGCCTTCTCCTGCTCCTAGCTCTTATGGGCTTGTTTGTAAGAAAATAATTTATATATTTCACGGAGGTTGAACAAGATGAGTATTACGGCTGGGTGGAAAGAGGTAAAAGATATGATTCATACCTTTTGATTGAATAAAAATGGTTAAGGAGGTCTTCTCTAAAATGAAGTATCTCTTTAAAAATTCACGGGTGTCCTTGGGTACAATCACCTATTTCCTTAATAGTTCCTTCACTGCATTATCTAATAGCCTTTTGAAATGGAGTGCAAATGATGTTTTATTTGGGGTTGCCTGGGAAATTTCCCATCTGCTATAGATTCTATAATCAGGAATAATTCTAACGTCCACTCACAAACCCCTCTGCTGAGCTTTCACCCGCTGTCGGATGCTTAGAGATGGAGAGCTTTAAATAGATTGCACATTAATGTAAATGGTGAGACTTTCTTCCTTTTAGCAACGAGGGAGAAGGGGGGATGGTGACAAAGGTAATAAAAGAAAAAAACTGCACCTGTTAGACATAATTCCACATTTGGGAAGCATTTGCTGAACAGAGCTACTAATAGCTACAGTAATGACCAATTCAGATAATCAGTCAAGATTGTAACATGGCTCAGTTATTGTTGGAAGCCACACGCATCCATTTTCCAGAAACAAAATGAATATGTTCAAACCCTATGCATTTTAAGCTGTCCGAGAGCTCCAGGAGCCTATTGCTGTCTTCATGGCCAATCACAGTCAACTTGACAACCAGTCAGTGCTTCTTTCTCCCGTTGTATAAATTGCTGTGGTTGTTTGAAATTTAACACTCTTGCATGCCCCTTGATGGGATGGCACGCTGGTTCAGTGGTTAGCACTGCTGCCTCACAGCGTCAGGGGCCCGGGTTCAATTCCAGCCTCAGGTGACTGTCTGTGTGGAGTTTGCACATTCTCTGTGTGTGTTTCCTCCGGGTGCCCCACAGTCCTAAGATGTGCAGGCTAGGTGGATTGGCTGTTGGAAATACAGGGTTAGCGTAGTGGGGTGCACTTGGGTGGGATGCTCTTTGGAGGATCAGTATGGACCAGATGGGCTGAAAGGCCTGTTTCCACACTCTAGGGATGGTATTCTATGACTGTGAGCTTTGGTAACACGTCTCCCTATTCAGTAATATTCAAATTGAATAGAACCTAGTGTCTGTTTGTTATTAAGGAGACAGTTCGGGTGGTGTGACATTTTTGGTATCGCGAGAGGCAAATTCCAATTCCTTCTAAAGTCAATTGGCAATGCTTGAAAAGTAAGCAGGGAGTGAGCAGAAAGCGGGTGGTGTGGAGAGAAATTTCAGCACGGCCTCCGGTGTGCCAAGTGGCCTGTTCTGTTACTTTCTTTGGCTGCGTGTTGCAGTCCAGTGAGTGGGGAGACGAGCTGTCATTTCCATACAGACCGATGAGGGTCTGTTTGAGGCACAGTCACCCTCAGGAAGTGGAGGTGGAAGGGGTTGGGTACAGAGTATGAGAACCTGAACCTCTCTCCTGGGAGCCGGATGGAGTTCAGATTATCTCCAAATCCTATCCTTGTGGCGGAAGAGAGGAAAGGTGGTGTAAGCAAATGGTGAACAACCTTGGAGTTTTCTTTGTAACATAAACATGCAGACAGCACAGTGGTTGAGATCAATGTGGTTCTGAGCTGAACACAGCAGTGACGTCCTGACTTTTAAAAACATTTTTTCATCAACCCATTCAGTGACGTTATTGACAGACATCTGGAGCAGATGGGACTAGAACCCAGGCCCTCTAGCTACACATAACAGCACCGGCCCCATGCTCCTAGATTTAACTAATGATTTGGATTGGCCTCAGCATCATAGGATTTAGGCAGCAAAGGGGAGCAAGCTCCCGATACGTTTGAAATTGGCTCTTGCTGGAAGCTATGCATGTATGAAGACTACCTTCTGCTGCCAAGCAGCATTCAGTGCGAAGGGGCTGGTTTAATGCTCACCCAGGGTCATGTGAGTGGAAATGGCGACAGAAACACTGAAAAAGGAACTGGGTTGTGAAAGGAAACGTCAGAAGAGGAATATCAGCTGATGTGACTGAAAGCAGACAGGAAACAGTTAGTTAAAGGGATTGAGATTCATCCTGATGCACAGGAAGAGGGCTGATGCCAGAAAGAGATCTGATCTACTGCAGACATTCAAATAGAATATATCACAGCAAACAAAGCTGTGCCCTCTGTGCTCCCATGAGCGGCCATGCCATCAGCTGCTGAGGGCCCTCAGCCCTGGAAATCCACCCACCCACGCGCGCACACACACACACACACACACACACACACATCACCCTCCAAACCCTACATACGCACACACACCGCCCCACCCCCCCACACATACCCCTCCCCCAAGCCTACCACTATACACACACAACTCCAACCGCCCCTCCCCACCCACGTCATCATCATAGAATCATCTTAGAATCCCTACAGTGTGGAAACAGGCCCTTCGGCCCAACAAGTCCACACCGAACCTCACAGCATCCCACCCAGACCCATCCCCCTATGACACACCTAATCTACACATCCCTGAACACTACGGGTAATTTATCGTGGCCAATCCACCTAACCTGCACATCTTTGGACTGTGGGAGGAAACTGGAGCACCCGGAGAAAACCCATACAGACACAGGGACACAGGGACAACATGCAAACTCCACACAGGCAGTCACCTGAGGGTGGAATTGAACCCAGGTGAGGCAGCAGTGCTAACCACTGAGCCACCATGCCACTCCTGTCACCTCTCAACATTTACATCTTCGACTGAATCTGCCCTGACATCTTGTGCAGCCAATCTTTGCCAGATTATATTTCTTGGGACATTCTCCCACCAGTAAAGGTGCTAAATAAATACAAGTTGTTGTTGAGAAGGGAATACTGGATTCAGCTCAGCAGGAACTGTTCCAAATCTTTTGAGGAAAGTTATAGGCCATGGTATAAATGGACAGTAAAAATGCGGTTGAAAACAAATTGGCTAAGTGACAGGGAATAGAGAGTCTGAGAATATTTTTCAGGCTGGAGCAAAGCCTGTTGTGGAGTAGCCCAGAGGTCACTGTTGGGGCCCTTGCTTTTCCTGATATATATATTAATGACATGGATCTTGGTGTATAGGGCACAATTTCAAAGTTTGCAGGTTGCACTAAACTTCAAAGAATTGAAAACTGTGAAGGGGACAGTGTGGAATTCCAAAAGGTTGTTGTCAAGATGGTGGATAAGGGCAGATGAGGTTTTTTTTTTAGAATTATAGAACCCCTACAGTGTGGAAGCAAACCATTTGGCCCATTGAGACCATACAGACCCTGAAGAGCATCCCACCCAGACTCAACGGTATACTCTGTCCCTGTACCCTTTAATTTCCCATGGCTAACCCACTTAACCTTCACATCCCTGGATACTATGGGCAATTTCCCATGGCCAATCCACCTAACCTACACACCTTTGGACTGTGGGAGGAAACCAGAGCACCCGGAGGAAATCCACGCAGACACAGGGAGAATGTGCAAACTCCACACAGACAGTTGCCCGAGGGTGGAATTGAACCTGAGTCCCTGGTGCTGTGAGGCAGCAGTGCTAACCACTGAGCCACTGTGCTGCCCCAAACTTGAAAGGGTGAAGAAAAGATTTACAAGGAAGCTGCAGGGGTTGGAGGGTGTGAGCTATAGGGAGAGGCTAAATAGGCTGGGGCTATTTTCCCTGGAGCATCGGAGGCTGAGGGGTGACCTTATAGAAGTTTATAAAATCATGAGGGGCATGGATAGGGTGAATAGTCAAGGTCTTTTTCCCAGGGTAAGGGAGCCCAGTACTAGAGGGCATAGGTTTAAGGTGAGAGGGGAAAGATTTAAAAGGGACCTAAGGGGCAATTTTTTTCACGCAGAGGGTGATGCGTGTATGGGATGAGCTGCCAGAGGAAGTGGTGGAGGCTGGTACAATTACAACATTTAAAAGGCATCTGGATGGGTACATTAATAGGAATGGTTTAGAGGGATATGGGCCAAAAGCTGGCAAATGGGATAGATTAGGATATCTGGTCAGTATGGACAAGTTGGGTCGAAGGGTCTGTTTCCGTGCTGTGTATCTCTATGACTCTAAGTGAGTTACAAAAATGGTTCCAGAAATGAGAAACTTCAGTAATGAAGATAAATTGAAAAAGTTGGGACTGCTCTCCTTGGAGAGAAGAAGGCTGAAAGGACATTTGATAGAGGTTTTCAAAATCATGAGTGGGCTTGATAGAGGAGATAGGGAAAAGCTGTTCCCGCTCATAAAAAGAACAAGGACAACAGAGCACAGATTTCAAATGATGTGCAAATGAAGCAAGGATCATGCAAGAAGAGAACATTTGCACACAGTGAATGCACTGCCTGGAAATGTGGTGGAGGCTGGTACAGTTGAGGCATTCAAGAGGGGCATTGGATGGTTATTTGGATAGAAATGGTGCGCAGCGATATGGAGTAATGGCTGAATAAGCATGGGTGAAAATCAGATACCAGCTGCAGTAGTTCATGGAGGCCTCAACTCTGTGTCTTGCCCCGCACTTGATGCAGAGCTGCTTTTAGCAAGGCTTTTGACAAAGATGGTTTTATGTAACCTGTAAGTTCTAGCATTAAGTATATTCATCACAGACTCAGGGAATTGTGAATAGCACAGAAGAAGGCCATTCAGCCCCACATTGGTTCATATTCCCTGGTGCATGAGGGTGGGTGCATGAAATTTCCCTGTGACCAGGTCCCACAGGGCAGACTGGTTTTAAAACATTGGCTCAGCAGCAGGAAACAGAGGATAATGTTTGGTGGGTGTTTCGGTGATTGGAAGGCTGTTCCATTCTGCAGGGCTCAGTACGATGTCCCTTCCATTTTGTAGGATATATTAAAGATTTGGGCACAAATGTAGGGGACATGGTCAAGAGGTTTGCAGACAACATCAAAGTTAGCTGTGTGATCGATTGTAAGGGACAGATTTCAGAAATGGAGTTCAGTGCAGACAACTACGAGGTGATGCAGGTCAAATAAAACAAAGGAGTTTGTAACTAATGGGAGAACACCAAGTGATGAG
>JAHRHZ010000277.1:215638-227847 GCA_024137785.1 Ginglymostoma cirratum
CTGGGGTACAGTACTGATGGGGACAGGTCTGTCACTGTATAACACTGGGGTACAGTACTGGTGAGGACAGCTCTGTCATTTTATGACACTTGGGTACAGTATCGGTAAGGGCAGATCTGTCACTGTAAAACTCTGGGAAATAAATGACATACAAAGGATTAATGTAGAAGCTGAACTATCAAAACTTTAAAAATTAAAATTATGTGGAATTTTATTGAAAATGAAGCAGATTGATATGCTACAAATATGAATCCTTTTTCAGGTTAGTGAGTCTTTACAGCAATAATTATAAATTTAGTTTGCTGTTCAAAATCCAGTTACATACCATTCAACAAATTGATGCTTGCTCAAAATGGTTTGCGGTGAGACTAAATGGGTAAAAGGATACAGTCTGATCAGTTCAGTGATTGACTGCTCTGTGTGGGTCAATCACCTGATGTTTTTGACTGGAAGCTTGGTAAATATGTGAGGAGGAAGTGACACAATGATCTCTGGCAACACTGGAGGTGACTCATATGGAGCTAACCTTGACAGAGAGCAGAACTGCCAAATAGCATATCGCTGCCCTGTACTTTTAATATACCGGTGAGTCTGTCACTGGATGCCTTTATTACATTGTATCTTACGCAGGCTGTTCATATGTTGATGGTCACCATAGCTATCTACCCTCTTATACGTACTTTCACCACGATCCCATCACTATTCTCTCCTTATAAACAAACACATAAACAGATATGGGCGGAAATGTCTTTGGGTAATGTAATCCTTTTGACTCTACTCGTTCTGCAGAAATTGAATTCTCGAAAAGCATGGTTCGGATGGCCGAAATGACCAAGAATTCAATCAACCAAGAGGTAAAGGATGTTCCATGATCCAACATTCCTCCTTCATTTGCACCAAGAATAACAGAACTGAGCCTTTAGTTTCAACACTGTCTTTTGGAGAATCTTGCTATGTCACACAATGCCATACCTGAATAACTAAACTTCAAAACTGAATACACTGGACATTCAGTGCTGCCTGGAAGCTCTCTCTCGGCAAGGGCAGGCCTGCAGTGGGAAACTCCTCATCATCTTTGAACTTGGATTTGAACGTGAAGGCTACATTAAGCCATTGTAGAAGAGGGTACTGTCCCACTCCAACAAAGCTGCTTGATTCAACATTTTCTTCCCCTTATATCTTCCATCGGATGTAGGCATCACTGGCAAGGCCAGCAATTGTTGCCTATCCCTCATTGCTCTTGAACTGAGTGGCTTGCTAGGGCCATTTCAGAGGTCAGTTAAGGATCAACCACATTGCTGTGTGATTTAGAGGCACATGTAGGCCAGAAGGACAGCGCATTTCCTTCCATAAAGGACATTAGTGAGCTTGTGGGATTTCATGACAATAGATCCATGGAATCCTTACAGTGTGGAGACAGGCCATTCGGCCCAACAAGTCCACAACGACCCTCTGAAGAGCAGACTCGCCACCCTACCCTACTCCTGCATTTCCCATGGCTAACCCACATAACCTGTACATCCCTGGACACTATGGGTAATTTAGCATGGCCAATCCACACTAACCTGCACATACTGGACTGTGGGAGGAAACCAGCGCACCTGGAGGAAACCCACACAGACACAGGGAGAATGTGCAAACTCCACACAGACAGTTACTCAAGGCTAGAACTGAACCTGGGTCCCTGGTGCTGTGAGGCAGCAGTGCTAACCACTGAGCCACCTTACCATCCCAAAAGACAATAGTTGTCACGGTCACCATTACTGAAGAAGTTTTATATTACAGATTTATTAATTAAATTTTAGCTTGCAACAACTGAGATTTGATCCCACATCCCTGGAGCATTAGCCTAGGCCTCCTGATTACTTGTTCAGTATCACAACCACTGCACTACCATCTCCCTCTAACTGCATTGAAGGGGCAGCCTAGGTAAGACCAGCTGTTGAACTAGGGATTGCCACATCGCCTTCTGACAGTAGTCATGGGGCGGCAAACTTGGCTTGTGTCAGGGAATCATTGCTGAATCAAGTCCCACCTCATTGCTACATTGGAGACGAGGCCTTACTCAACCAAGCTTGGCCTTTCTATGATAAAATGGAGCAAATTCCATGAGAACAGGCAGTTTGTGTTTTGGTCTGATCACAATACTGTGTTAAATCAAAAACTCTGGAACTTGTGGGGCGCGATGACAATGCTTATAGATAATGCATCATCTCTTTGTTTTGACAGAAATTCATGCCTTTTCAATACATTTATATGATGGCTCTGCAGCATGACATCCAGCACAGTCAGAGGACAATTAAATCCAGGAATTCACTGCAGCACAATAAATATATCCAGGTGAGGGCTTTGGTGAATAGCTTCACTTGTACTTTCCAATGTTAGGGCGGGTGGTCTTGTGTTGCATTGCCCAAGCCTGTCAGCTAGTATTCACAGCTGGATATGGCCCAAACGTTTCACACTGGTGTTTATGCTCTACATGAGCTCCTCTCCATTCAACCCCACGAGCATTTCCTTCTATTCCTTTCTTCCTCTTCATTGGATCTAGCTTCCCTATAATTACATCACGCAATTTGCCTCATCCTCCTTGCGGTACTGAGTTCCACATCCTAATCACATCTCTGAGCAAAGCTGTGAATCCTGCATTCTTCGCTGAATTGTTAATGAGACCTTATAGTCGTGACTTCTAAATTTGGACTTGCGTCCTGGCAAGCCGAAACATATACCCTAAATCCCTATCAAACCCCTGCCTAATCTTCCCAACCTGTTTGACCATGCTTCTGTTTCTGAGTCCAAATGAAGTAATTCAATAATAAAAAGAAACCCTTTGGTGATACAGTTCTTGAGTAATTTGATATGTGATGTGTGGCGTCCTAGGGAGGAACAGGTGAGTTTGGATCTCTGGTTCCCATAGCACAGTGGTGACTTCAATGTTGGCTGGGTCTGGTGTAGACAGCAGTGAGGTGGTAGAGGAGAGATGGCAGCAAAATATTGTTGATGATGAGTCGGTTCAGGACTGTTGGACTCCATTTAAGCTAAATCATAGAGTCACAGAGTCGTACAGGACAGAAACAGACCCTTCAGTCCAACTCGTCTGTGCCAATCAAATATCCCAATCTGACCTAGTCCCATTTGCCAGCATTTGGCCCATATTCCTCTAAACCCTTCCTGTTCATGTACCCATGCAGATCCCTTTTAAATGTTGTAATTGTACCAACCTCCAACACTTCCTCTGGCAGCTTGTTCCATACACACACCACCCTCTGCGTGAGAAAGTTGCCCCTTAGGTCCCTTTTAAATCTTGCCCCTCTCACCTTAAACCTATGCCTTCTAGTTTTGGACTCCCTCACTCTGGGGAAAAGACCTTGCCTATTTACCCTATCCACACCCCTAATGATTTTATAAATCTCTATAAGGTCACCCCTCCAACGTTCCAGGGAAAATAGCCTCAGCCTGTTCAGTCTCTCTATATCTTTCTATTTTTTTTTTTCTTATTCTTAAAACCATTCAAAATAGTGCCAGATTGTGGCGACAGTGGAAAAGCTTTGCATTGTATTTTACTGTTTTTCTCACTGTAAAATACATGTGACAAAAAGATCATTCATTCACTCACTCGTTCATTCAATTAGTGAGTTTCAAAAAGGAATTGGATAAGCACCTGAAAGGAAATAAAAATCTTGTAGGGCTATAGTGAAAAAGTAGGGCGGTGGGGGTGGCACTTACTAGAGAGTTCAGTATGTTATAATTTTATTTTCTAGACTAATTGATAGAGATTGACACTATGGTTAGTTCATGACCCCATAGTTATTGTCATTCTGTGACCACAAGAATGATAAAAGGTGAACTGGAAGGAGCCTGCTCTTTTTCCATCTAGAAATTCTTATATTCCTACATCCTTGGGCAGCTAACCATGGGGAGAGCAGACGTCATGTCCCTCAGCGCAACAGAATGATTAATACTTTCGAGCCTCTGGTGCTTACAGAATGTTTTTGTGCGTGATTATGAATAGAAACTACAAAGAAACACGGTAGGTCTAGCAACATCCGTAGAAAGAGGAACTAGAATTAACCTCTTGAGTCCAGTATGACACTTCTTCTAATTCTCTTTTCTCCCAAAGCAGAGTCATTACAGGAGGCCAGTAAGCTGGTAAATCACTGGTGTTAACTGACCTATCAAGGTTAAGAGCCAAAGTCCACGGTAACACTAAGGAGTAACAGCAGCATACGGTTGTAGAGACATAGCGCTGTACAAGACGGAAATAGACCCTTCAGTCCAACTCATCCATGCCAGCCAGATATCCTAGATTAATCCAGCCTTATTTTCCAGCATTTGGCCCATATCCCTCCAAACCCTTTCTATTCATGTACCCATCTAGATGCCTTTTCAATGTTGCAATTGTACCAGCCTCCATCACTTCTGGCATCTCATTCCACACACACACCACCCTCCGCATGCAGATGTCCCTTAGGTCCCTTTTAAATCTCTCCCCTCTCACCCTAAACCCATGCCCTCTAGCTTTGGACTCCCCCATCCCAGGGAAAAGACCTTGGCTGGTCACCCTATTCACGCCCCTCATGAGTTTATAAACCTCTTTAAAGTCACCCTTCAACTCCGACACGCCAGGGAAAATAACCTCAGCCTTTTCAGCCTCTCCCTATAGCTCAAACCCTCCAATCCCGGCAACATCCTTGTAAATATTTTCTGAACCCTTTCAAGTTTAACAACATCTTTCCTATAGCAGGGAGACCTGAACTGAACGCAGTATTCCACACACAGCCTAACCAATGTCCTGTACAGCCGCAACATGACATCGCAACTCCCTATACTCAGTGCACTAACCGACAACAGCAAGTGTACCAAATGAGCAGCAGAGAAAATGTAGGGAAAGATTATAGGTCACACAGTCATAGGTTAGGGGTTACCTTATAAGGAAAGGTTGGACAGGCTAGCCTTGTATTATAAGGCCATAGTTATGGAAGCAGAAGTAGGCCATTCAGCCCATTAAGTCCTCTCTGCCATTCAATGAGATCATGTTTGACCTGATAATCCTCAAGTACACTTTCCTGCCCTTGCCCCATAACCCTTGATACCCTTACTGACTCAAATTCTGTCCATCTTCGCTGAAAATATACTTAATGAGGTACGATTTTAGAAGATTGAGAGGTGATCTTATTAAGACCTACAAGATTCTGAGGGGCACTTGAGAGAATGGATATTGAATACACGTTTTCCCTCGTAGGAGAAACTAGAACTAGGGGGACACTGTCTTGAACATAGAACATAGAACATAGAACATAGAACATAGAACATAGAACAGTACAGCACAGTACAGGCCCTTCAGCCCATGATGTTGTGCCGAACTTTTACCCGAAACCTAAAGTCTATCTACCCTCCGCCGCTACCTTATACTATCATCCATAATAGACATGGGTATTAAATGGGTAACTTTTTTTAAATGGTGTCCCCTAGTTCTAGTCCATCCCACTCACAGCCCTCTGTGAGAGAAAAGTTTCTACTCATCCCCTTCTTAATTGGGAGATTTCTTACTTTACAACTGAGAATATTTTTCCTGTCAAGGGTTACAAGTTGGCGTGTGGGGTTATTGGTTAGCAATGAGGAGATCTTGACTTATTCCGGGGCACTGGGAGCTATGAGGAGTTTCATAGATGGCACCAACATGAAGGAGATCAGCATTTGAACAGGTTTGAACAGCACTGGGCCGACCATAGAATGATTACAACACAAGATTGCTCCTCAAGGGCACTTTACCCAGTGTCACTCCCTACCTTTTCGTTCTGATGTGATCCAGATAATGATCCAATTCTTAACCGGTCTTTGAGTTCACCCCAGCACTAGCCTCTGGTCCCTGAGGGAAATACCCTGTTTTTTTTCCTATATAAAAAGGTTTTCCCTTCTTTTCCTGCCCACAGCCTCTGATGTTGAGACGAAACGAACTGGAGAAACAGCGGCGGGACTTTAAGGAGCAGTGGCAGAGGGAGCAACGTAAAATGGTAAGTGAAACACTTGTCACAGCTCACTGAGGACAGCGCACTGGAAATCGAGCCCTGCTTTTCCCAGAGTGGTGACAAAAATTAAAGATTTTATAAATTATGCAAAGTTCCAAAGATTACCTGACTTTCAGAGTTAGAAATTTTTCAGAAAGCACAGACTAGGTTTCTGCACTGAACAAGAATTACTACATATTACAGATAATTAGCCCTAGCTACACGTAGATAGTTATAAACCATCAACATTTAACCCTACCAATTAAAATTTAATCCTGTTATAAACTCCTCCTTACACACACTCACACACACTGTCTCACACACTCAGACACACACACACTCAGACACATACACACACACACATTTAGACACGCACACACACACACACACACACACACACACACACAGTCACTCAGACACACACACGTACAGACATACACAGACTCGCGCGCGCGCACACACACACACACACACAGAGGCACGCACACACATACAGGTACACACAGACACACACATATAGATAAATACACACACATTCACACACGCATACACACATGCGCACCCACATGCACACACACAGACACGTTCTCACACACCAAGGCACGCACACACATACATGTACACACAGGCACACACATATAGATAAATACACACGCATAGACACACACATGCATGCACATGCACACACACTCGTGCGCGCACACACGTGCACACACACGTACAGTAAAAATGGCTAATGGTAGAGGGGAAAACTGGAAAGACAGTTCAATAGTCTTTGTTCACAGGTTGTATTGTTGGGATGATCTTTGTTACTCTTCTGCTTATGAGCACATTGCTTTGCAGCTATCTTTCTGTGAGAGTTTCCATTGATTGGTAAGAGACTTAAGGCGGCTGGTTTACTTATAAAAGGTCTCTGACTTATCAGTTAAACGTCACAACTTATATCGGCTGTTGCAGGAAAGATAAATTGGTTTTCTTCAGGTTACAGTGAGTTTTGAGTTTTGGCTGCAGAGAATAGAGAGACCGTTCCCCAGGTGGGGATCTCTTCTCTCACTCTCTCTCTCCCGCTGTAACTTGTTCCCAGCTCCAAGCTGATCAGTTACATGATAACATAATGACACAATCTTCACAACCAATCACATAATTTTGCCAGGCATAAGATCTCGATCATTGATGACTGGTTACTAGTCCATAGAACAATCAACTTTGAATTTGTACACCTGCTTGCCTCCAAATCATCTGTAATTCAACCTTCAGTTACTGCTTGTTCAAATTGTTATTTACATGATGCTTGCCATGGGTATCAGGTCACTTGCTTTGAAAACATACTGCCAGCTTTTCAAATACTGGTTTTGAAACATCTCTTCTGTGTTACAATAAGATCACCCCTCATTCTTCTAAACTCCAATGAACATTCACCCACCCTGCTCATCAGACAATCTCACACTCCCAGGAATCAGCTTAGAGAACTCTGTTTCAACTGCTTCTGGTGTAAGTACATCCCTCCTTAAATAAGGAGACCAAAGACAGCACTCCTTACTCTAGCGTGGTCTCACCAAGGCCTTGCTAAAAACAGGACGCTGAATCTGAAAGAATAAAGTACATATTGGGAGATACTTGATCACTGACGCTGTGATTTGGTTCCACTCTGCAGAATGATGCATTGACAGCACTGCGGAAGTCCAAACAGATGTACCATCAGCGCTGTGAGGATTTTGAAAAGGCGAAACAGCAAAGCGCAAAGGCAGAGGAGGAGCAGCATTCCATGATTGTCAGTGGTACTACCCCAGGCAGTGCCAGCAAGCAACTGGAGAAACGCAGGCGGTCAAAGGATGAAGCGCAGATAAAGGTGAGTGGGCACCTCGGTGGGAGGGTAAGGGCTTGCCGGCTCCACTTGATTGGATTCCTGGGTGTCCCATCACATGATCTTCTGCCTCCAAATCTCTCTGCCCCACCCCACTCTCCTGTCATTGGTCAGCCGATATATCATGGCAACGCAGTGTTTCCATGCCGATTGGAAATCAGACATTCCATTGTGATTCTTAAGGGTCAGCCAAACAGCCTATCTCTCCATCTGTGGTAGATGGTAGACACATGTGTTTAAAGAAAACGAAAAAATGATTTTTTTTTTCTCAGGGTTTGGTTCATTGAATGGCAGAGCAGACATGATAGGCCAAATGGTCTAACTCTGTTCCATCATCTTATGGTCCACACGATTAAGGTCAGATCGCGAGAGACTCCAGAGCAATCATGGAAGGTTGGCAACCCCCTACACAGTGGAATTCATTAGGTTACTTGACCTTGAGGGACAACACGAGGAAGGGATCATCGGGAGTGAGAAGGATGTGGAATTTAGTTTTTCCTACTCTTCCCCATTTTGTCTGCCTCTTCCCAAACTCAGTCACCTCCTTCCACCTACTCTGATCATGCCATACTGGCTTGGGTGGGGATAAGACAGGATGTGGTGGAGTGCAGACCAATGCTACAGGTCTCTTCCTAGTCTTAGCAACAATATCTAACTAGCTAATATATCTTGTACCTAATTGCTATTGTGTAGTAAACTACATATTGTTGAGGCAAGAGCATTTTCTTGTTCAGTCTCACTGGTGACTGTTCTTCTCCCACTGTAAACTGAATGGGTCCTTAGACCCACAAATACCAAAGCTCTGAGAACGGACTGTTTGTATCCTTTCATGATCCCTGCAATTCCCAATGGCAGCACTTACGTATGAACAGAGACTGGATTGATTAGGAACATATCTATTGGAGTTTAGAAGAACGAGGGGGAAATCTTGTAGAAACCAATAAAATTGTAACGGAATAAATGCAGGAAGAATAAAGGCAAAATACTGCAGATGCGGGAAATCTTAAACAGACACAGTCTCCCATGATCACTGCTGTCTCTCTATCACAAACGCCTTACATTTCTCTTGTATACGTTGTTCCACATTGTGGAAATCACTCCCAGTAGTCATGTCTTTCCCCAACTATTCCTCATCTCCACCCAAAATGATTCTACATCCTGATCTCCTGAACCAAGATTGTCTCTAACTATCGCACAAATGTCATTAAAAGTGCTACTCCTCCACCTCTACCCAGCTTTCTGTTTTTCTTGAATGTCATATACCCCTCAATATTCAGCCCCCAGCCATTGTTATCCTGAAGCCATGCCTCCATAATAGCTATTAACTCATTTTAATTCACTTGAGTGTGTGCTACTAATTTGGTTACTTCATCATGAATGCTAAGTGCATTCAGATACAAGGGCTTTGGTCTTTTTTGTTATCTTTGTAACATCTAGTCTTGATTTTTGATGTATTGCTAAGTTTTTCTGTCCGCCCTTCCCTCCCATGCTCTAACCTTCATTTCCCAGATACTGTTTTTCTCTCTTACGGTGTCTTATCTTTGATATACTACATATTTCCACATTTGATCCCTTGCTCTAGCTGTTTAGTTTGAAATCCTCTCTACGTCCGTAGTTTTGTGGTTCGGGAAAACACTGGTCGCAGCACAGTTTAGGCGTAGACTGTCCCAATGGTACAGTCCCCACTTACACCAGTATGGGGGCCCATAGCCCATGAACCAGAACATACTTCCCCTACAACCGTCTTTCAATCAGTATTATGCCTCCGACCTTATTTACCCTTTGCCAATTTGTAGGTGGCTTAGGTAATAATCCAGAAATTATAACACTTTGAGGTTTCAGCTTTCAATTTAGTGCCCAGCTCCTCATACTCTCGAGGCAGTACCTCTTTCCTAGTTCTACCTATGTTACTAGGATCAATATGGATCATGACCACTGGATCCAACTCCACCAACTGCAAATTCCTTTTCCAGCACTGAGCAGATGTCTGAACCATGGAATTGGGCAGGAAACACAACCTCCATACTCTCATTCTTTGCTGCAGAGGATAGCGTCAATTCCCCTCACTATACTGTCATCGACCATTACTACATTCAGATAAACATGGAAAATAGGAGCAGGCATAGGGTATTCAGCCCTTCAAATTGTTCTGCGATTCAACTGATCATGGCTGATCATCCAACTCAGTACCATGTCCCCGCTTTCTCCTCATACACTTTCATCTCTTTAGCTCTAAGAACTATATCTAACTCCTTGAAAACAATAAATGTTTAAGCCTTGACTGCTTTATGTGGCAGAGAATTCCACAGGTTCAGCACTTTTTGGGTGAAATTTCTCCTCTTCTCAGTCTTGAACAGCCTACACCGTATTCTTAAACAGTGGCCCCAGGTTCTAGACATCCCGGTAAATGGAAACATCCTTCCTGTGTTTATATAGAACATAGAACAGTGCAGCGCAGTACAGGCCCTTCGGCCCACGATGTTGTGCCAACCTATTACCCTACTAAGATCAATCTACCCTGCATACCCTACATTTTACTATCCTCCATGTGCCTATCCAAGAGTCACCATGTCTGATCCTGTTAGAATTTTGTAGGTTTCTGTGAGATCCCCTCATTGTTCTAAACTCCTGTGAATGTAATCCTAACTGTTCCAGTCTCTCTTCATACATCAGTTCTGATATCCGGGGATCAGCCTGGTAAACATTGGTTTGTACTCCCTCCATAGCCGTAACATCCTTCTTTAGATAAGGAGACCAAAACTGCACACAACTCAAGGTGTGGTCTCACCAAGATCCTGTACAATTTCAGCAAGACATCCCTGCTCCTGTATTCAAATCCTCTAACTTCCCAGTTGCTCCTCCTATTTAAATGTCTTTGTGTACCACGGTGCTATGGTCAGTTTGCTCATTCACCCTGCAGACCCACTATCATCAGAACAGGCTAAAAGAACATCAAAACCTCTTGGTCAACTGCCAAGGCTGACACTCCTACCCGCTGGGACACCCTACCTGTCACAAAGCCTGGCAGTGTTCAGTCATCTCCACTCAGGGCGTTCTTAAACAGTGAGATAGCTCTGGTCTGATTTATCTCCCCAGGTTACTGAGCCCTGGAGTCCTAGGGAATGAGGTTAGTTTTCCCAAGACATACTGCTACGTAGTCTGACCTTAGACAGGAGAGGGGATCTGTGTGACATTTGGTCTAGTTGAAATTGATGTGTAGTCATAGTCTGCGTCAGCACAGTGGCTCAGTGGTTAGCACTGTTGCCTCACAGCGCCAAGGACCCAGTTCAATCCCATCCTCAAGCAACTGTCTGTGTGGATTTTGCACATTCTCCCTGTGACTGTGTGGGTTTCCTCTGGGTGCTCTGGTTTCCTTCCAGGATGTGTAGGTTAGGGTGGACTGGCCATGCTAAATTGCCCATGGTGTTCGGGGATGTCCGGGCTGGGTGGTTTAGCCATGGGAAATGCAGGGTTACAAGGATAGGATGGGAGGTGGGTCTGGGTGGGATGCTCTTTTGGACTCAATGGGCTGAATGGCCTGCTTCCACACTCTAGGGATTCTATGAATCTATGAAGAAGCTACATCATACAGAGTGTAAAAGCTTCTGTTGGTGCGTAGAAAGAAAAAGATTAGCAAAGATAAATGTTGATTCATTATAAGCAAAGACAAGCAAATTTATCACGGGAACAGGGAAAGGACAATGATGCTAAAAAATTACTGTATTTGTCTTCACACAGGAAGATGCAAGAGATCTCCCAGAAATAATAGAGATCCAAAGAACTGGTGAGAATGAGCAATGAAAGAAATTAGTAAAAAAGTATTATTGGACAAATTAATGGGATTCAAAATTAACAAATCCCTGGGATAGAGATAATAGAGATAAAATCCCTGGGATACTTCCCCTGGCTAGCAGGTGGGTCTGGAACCAGGGAATAGTACTAGAATAAGGGACAGGCCATTTAGGATAGAGCCTAGGCAGAATTTCTTCACTGTGACGGGACTGAATCTTGGAAGTTTATGTTCCAGAGAGCTGTGGAAGCTCAGCCCTTCAGTAACTTCAAGACAGAGATTCATAGATTCCTAAAGAAATCAAGGGATACAGGGATAGCCTGAGAAAAATGACATTGAGGTAGATGATCAATCATGATCTAGAATAACAGTGCAAGTCTGAATGGCTGAATAGCCTATTCCTGCTCCCATGTTGCACTGTTTTCCATGTCCCTGCAGACCTGTTCCTCTGAATGGCTTTCAGTGCAGAAAGGACTAAGTTCACTGTGTTATATACACAGTGTGGAGCTGGAGGAACACAGCAGGCCAGGCGGCATCAGAGGAGCAGGAA
>JAHRHZ010000277.1:228247-248845 GCA_024137785.1 Ginglymostoma cirratum
TATTTCAGAACCCTCTTCCCCTCCCCCATTTCTGATGAAGGGTTTAGGCCCGAAACGTCAAGCTTTCCTGCTCCTATGATGCTGCTTGACCTGCTGTGTTCATCCAGCCCCATGCTTGATCTAAGATTAATCTAAGATTACTGAGTGTTTCCAGAGCTAACTCCTGGTATTTTTAAATGTCTTCTACTGTGCAAGGTCAGGTTTTCGTAAGGTGTGAACAAATTGAAAATAAAAACATTTTTTCTCATATATACTGGGGCCCCCTTAGCTACTCTGCAGCTCTACTTAACACAGATCTGTGTTTAAGGCCCCGATGCGATTCGATTTAGCACAATTTTACTGTTATTTGTTGAATTAGCTTTATGAAATTGAACTGAATCAGCTTTATTGTCGCATGTACTCAGATGCGTACAGTGAAAAGCTTACAAGTCGTCACTTACAGTGCTATTTTCGGAATTGATTTTGACTTCCTATAAACACAGCCCTGGAGCAGTAAAATCTAACCTTTTCATACATTTCTCTCACCAGGTCTCTGTGAACCTGTTCCAAATGCAGGAGGAACAGATCGAACAAGTGCCGCTGGCCTTTCACTCACTGCACGAGAACATCAAACCTTACGAGCCTGGTCAGAAATATTTTGAGTTTATTCAGAATCTGGATAAGAAGATGCAGCCTATGGAGTTCTACGTGTTTGAGGAGTTTGCTACCCCCAGCAGGAGGTGAGTGTTATGCCAAATGAAGGATGGCTCATTGAGATTCAGTAATGAAAGAATGAATGGAATGTTTCATTCAATGGGATTCTGCAGTGGGACTGATCGGACGGGTTTGGCCCAGTGACAAATTGTATGTTTATTTTAACTTGCAGGTCGTCCCCTACTGGAAGGAGAAGAAGTGGTCCCATGTTGCTGCATCGATCGTCAGCATCTTCTGGTGACTTGCCGAGCTTGTCAGACGAGTTTGAAAACAAACTGAGTAAGTTGGTGAAAAGCGATTTTGACAAATGGGGAAGCCCGGTCTTAGATAACAAGGTGTGGAGCTGGATGAACACAGCAGGCCAGGCAGCATCAGTGGAGCAGGAAAGCTGACATTTCGGGTCAGAACCCTTCTTCACCTTGTTATCTCAGACTCCAGCATCGGCAGTTCCTACTATCTCAAAGCCCGGTCTTATGTGTTCTGGAGAGGTAAAGAAAGAACCTCTGTCAAGGAGCCAACCAGAAAGGATTAAACTCCTTCTCAAGTTATAAACTTCGACTGTGAAATCTGCAGCTTTAATCTCCTCGTGTAGTGTCTGTATCCTACAATTGTATCCTCTGACTCACTGCCCATGTCATGGGCTGGGAGAGCCAATTTCTAGCTTGCAGCAAGCTCTCACCAATAGTATTGTGATAATGAGTAGCTAATCTGATTTGCTGTGATGCTAGTTCAGGGATAGATATTGGGGGGGTTGAGGGGAATACCCCAGCACTTCTTTGAAATAATCTGTATCCACTTCAGATGGGAGATAGACTATATTTTAACATCTCACTTGAAACATGGCACTTCTGAGTGTACAACACGTCAGTTAGTGACTTGTAGCCTGGACTTTGTGCCTGAGTCTCTGGAGCAGGTCTTCCAACCCACAACCTTCTAAGTCAAGAGATAAGTGTCACCCACTGAACCACAGCTATTCTATTCTGAAAGTATGCCATAATGTTACTTGCCATTGTCACATTTTGCGATCACAACAGCCAAATTTTTGCTCAGCAAGGTTCTCAAAAACAGCAATGAGTTCAGTGACCAGTTAGTCATTTTTGTAGTGGCATCATTGCAAGAAATTTTGTTGGCCACGGTGTGAAAAGGACTCCCCCAGTCCTCTTTGTAAAGTAGCACAGGATGTTTGGCATTTCCCTGAGGGTTTGGAGAGTTCATTGCCCTGCTGTCTGATTGCACAGTACTGCCTCTGTACTGCAGAGAAATGTTGGCCTAGATTGTGAGCTCAGGTCCAGGAAAGGGGCTCAAACCAGGAGCCACTCATACAAAGGTTGCTACCCAATGAGGCAAAGCTAAAACAAGACAAAGCTTACAGGAAAATAAGATGATTCAGCCAGTGCCAACTGTGGTTTACGTAAACTAATGTAGAATTGAGGGATTCTGAAGACTACTTTGAGTTTTGGTTTGAGAGGCAGCTTTCTTCTTCTAGTGGTCTATATCTACAATTCTGTCTACAATTTATGGCTGAATTTATTCCACCTACTTAATTGTTTTCAGTACAATATAATAGATCCTACAGTGCCATTCCATATCACAAAAGGTGAAGGATAAAGATTTAAGTTATGCAGAGGACTTAGAGAAGCAAAAATTGCTCCCTTTTTGAGCATGAAAATCAACTTTAAAATAGAGGGATTTTGTGAAAGCAGGTGGGGAGAAACTGTTTCTACTGCCAGTCAGTAATCAGAGGACTCGGATTTAAGATGATTTGGAAAATGGGACGATGAGAAATTATCCTACTAGCAGGTTTTTATTGTTTGACATATGATGTCTGATAGGGTGGTAGAAGCAGATCCGACAGTAAGTTCCAGTTGGGAATTGGTAGATACTTCAAGAGAAAAGGTTGTATGACTATAAGGAGAGAGTAAGGGCCTTGACCAAATTGGAAAGCTCTACCAAAGAGCTGGCACAGGCACAGTGGGCCAAATGCACTTCCCCTATGCTGTATAATTGATGAAATCTTTCTATTTTACCTCTGATATTAATGCAATTAGTGAGAAGAGTAATCGGGAGCACTGAAGTTGAAATGGGCATGAGCACCTTGGGATCTTTTACTACAAAGTTCTATATACATGCAATTTAATGTAATAGGAAGGACCTTTTCTGGAGAATCCATTCTTAACTTCTTCTCATGAGCTCATCTCCATTCGGCAGAACACTGGGGGTTTCCTGAACAGTCTCCGAATTTATATATTCCTTTTCTTGTTGTGTAGTGTTTCGAAATGCAGCTGGGACCAAACCTGCCTTAAGCGATTCAGAAAGCACTGGAGTGAGCAGTGAATCACGTTCCTTGGATTCCCCGATGTCCAGTCCAGGTACGTATCAGAGAAAGCTGTCCCGGAATGAGGATAGGAGGACCTGCTTATGGAATTGTGTGTAGTCAAAAATTAGCCTCAGTAGCTCCAGCCATTATTCTTCAGGTTAATGCATACCTCCATGCTTTATTGACAGGTTTCAGGACTGTGCCTTCTCTTCTATTTTTTCATGGGATTTGGGTGTCACTAGCTAGGTCAGCCTTTATTGATCATTTATTAATTATTTATCTAATCTCAGTCAGTGTGAGTAGTGGTGGTTGACTGTTATATAGGTTGTCCTCACTTAAAATCATTGTCCCATTCTTAAGAATCGCTACTTTAAATGAAATGATTGTAAGTGTATCATGGGTTTCCATTGGGATCAATGTTAAAGCCAGTGCTTGTTTCCCCTGGACAATTATTTGTTCAGTAACAACGATGGAGAAGCTGCACATATGCAGCACGATAGATTCATAGCCGAAATAACTTGTAAATCACAGAATATAACAGAAATGCTGTATAAATTCACATTTACATGAAACAGGAACTCTGCCACCATGAACGTAATGCGATTAATTTAGACACCATTGATTCCAGTTGAGATTTGTATTTTTAGACCCTACTGGCATCCACAAAAACACAAAAATGATCACCCCAAGAGGCTGCGAATTCTGCAATGAGTAGTCTACTTCCTGTAACTCAAAAACCTCTCCACCATCTACAAGGCACAAGTCAGGGGTGTGATGGAATACTCCCCACTTGCCTGGATGAGTGCAGCCCCAACAACACTCAAGAAGCTCGACACTATCAAGGACAAAACAGCCGTTTCACTGAAACATAGAAAATAGGTGCAGAAGTAGGCCATTTGGCCCTATGAGCCTGCACTACCATTCAATATGATCATGGCTGATCATGCAATCTCAGTATCCCATTCCCACTTTCTTTCCATACCCCTTGGTCCCTTTAGCCGCAAGGGCCACATCCAGCTCCCTCTTGAATATATCTAATGAACTGGCCCCAACAGCTTTCTGTGGGAGAGAATTCCACAGGTTCACAACTCTCTGAGTGAAGAAGTTCTTCCTCATCTCAGTCCTGAATGGCTTACCCCCTTATTCATAGACTGTGACCCCCTCAATGTTTCATTGGGATTCTGTCCACCTCCTTCAACATGCAGCCCTTCACCACTGACACACAGTCGCAATGGTGTGTACCATCTACAAGATACACTGCAGCAACGCACCAAAGTTCCTTCAGAAGCACCTTCCAAACCATTGACATTTACCACCTAGAAAGACAAGGGCAACATATGTTTGGAACCTGCAAATTGCCCTCCAAACCACAGGCCATCTTGACTTGGAATTATATCACCGCTTCTTCACCTTCACTGGGTCAAAACCCTGCAACTCACTTCCTAACAGCACTGTGGGTGACCCTACACCCCAAGGTCCGCAGCATATCAAGAAGGCATCTCACCCACCTTTTCCAGGGCAATTAAGACAATAAATGTTGGCCCAGGCAGTGCCACACACACTCCCACTGAAAGAATAAAAGAACTTGAGGGGGCAGCACTGTTGAACCTTGACACTTGAGAGTTGCAGGGTTCTCCTAACATTCAGTGAATGTTCTTTTGCACGTCTATTAATATGAGTGGGGTCAGCAGGGTTCCGACCCTGTCAGGAGTGTGGGTACGGTTATCCCTGCATCACAGTATACAACAACCTCTTGAGTTGGTCTTATCATAAACGCTGGCTTGAAGAGGTGCCTAGTGCCTTCGGAAATGGCAGGGAAGCTCATCGAATAGGTCACCAGTTTATCTGTGTGTGTGTCAGAGCCAGCTCTGTTTCAGTCACACCTGCATGATTTATAGAAACCCACATTATATCTCTGCAGCACATTTCGGTAGGAAGCTACCAAAAGCCATGTCTTCTGCAATATCTCCAGACGAATTTGAAGAGAGAGATTTGAACCGATCACATGATAGTGGTAAGTAAGGGGGAGGGGATGTTGGGGGGGGTGTTGAGTGTAATTTGAGAGGAACACCTCGATGGAAAGTTGGCTTACATTGGCAGAATAAAAGTTGGGTCCTTCTGGTCGTCAGATTCATAAGAAAATGTCTAAATATAGGTGATAACAAGGTGTGGGGCTGGATGAACACAGAAGGCCTAAATATAGGTGACTGAATGGCATATCTGGTGATGAGCGGTTTGGTGTCATAGAATCATTGAATACCTACAGTGCAGAAGCAGGCCATTCAGCCCAACGAGTCCACACCAACCCTCCAAACAGCATCCCACCCAGTCCCAGCCCCCCTACCCTATTCCTGTAACCCTGCATTTCCTGTGCACAACCCACCTAGCCTGGAAACTACGGGCAAGTTAGCATGACCAGTCTACCCCAACCTGCACATGTTTGGACTGTGGGAGGAAACCCAGACGGACATGGGGAGAATGTGCAAACTCCACACAGACAGTCGCCTGAGGGTGGAATCGAACCCGTCTCCCTAGCACTGTAAGGTAGCAGTGCTAACCATTAAGCCACTGTGCCACCTGTGTCTGAAGAAAGCTGGTGTGAATCATGTGATTTCCCGGGCAGGGCACATCCAGATCTCTCTGCTTTCTGGGCTCTTTTTTCAGCTATCTTGTTGAAACTTGCTGTCACACCCAGTGGGTGGGCAGGACACATCGGTCAGCCAGGGCATTTTGGCCGCTCAGCAATCTCTGACCCCAAAGGAGGCAGAAGGAAGATGAGAGCTCGGATGGACCTGAAGGAAGAAAGGGTGAAAGAGAGGAAAACGAGGCAATAAGGGAAATTAGAGGGGATGAGCAACAAAGCAAAGAACAGTGAAATGGTGGGGAAAAGGGAATGAAAAAGAGAAGGGAATAGTGTCTGCCGTGATGGCAGAGAAAGGTGATTTAGGGAAAAGGCGAATGAGAGAACCCTGTGAGAGAGGAAGTGGACAAGAGGGAGGGATGATGGCGAAATGGGGAGAGGAAGAGGGAGAGGTGGGGAGAATGAGAGGAAATGCAAGTAGGTTTGGGAGAGAAAATGAATGTGAGATAGAGAGGGAAGAGGTGAGAAAGCGACAGCACAGAGGAGAATTAAGAGGCAGGAATAGGGAAGGAGGGTGTGGGGGGCAGTAATATAAATCTAGACTCAATTTATCTTGAAAACTTTCTCTTAGATTTGACCGACTTGATCAATGAAACTCCAGGAACGGCAGGGCGTTTCAAGAAAATCTCACTCTCCAAAGCAGCACAGACTCACCGCCTGAGGAAACTCCGAGCACCAAACAAATGCCGCGAGTGTGAAGGCCTCATTGTGGTGAATGGAGCCGAGTGTGAGGAGGTGAGGTGTCTGAGGCATTGCTGTTATTATCCAGGCACCATCAAGTGCAGTCCAGGGTGGCACAAACTATGAGCTTTCCACATTTGAATGGTGCTCCAGTGCTAACTGTTGGCTCAGAAGATTACAGACAGTCGTGTCTGTTGCTTCTATTCCTGACTAAGCATCTGGTGGCCTTGGTTCTTAGCTGGCATGTTTGCAAGTGAATGGGGCATGATCACCTTCGCCCCAGTAGAGTAGAGTAACCTGCCAACCCGTTGGCAGAGGGCTTAGTGTGGCAGATGCACCAAGGAAATGTTACCAAGAGAAAACTCGGGCCTTTGTGCTGAACCTATCCCTGGTGAAGCCAGTATGTGGGACCTTCTACCTGATGTTCTTACAAAAGTTCAACTCTGAAGATGTAGACCCGTAAGATCAAAACCCCTCTTTATCTTCATAGGTCCCCTTCATTAATGATAAGGACCTGGGGAGTGTTGCTGAACAAAGAGACCTTGGAGTGCAGGTTCATAGCTCCTTGAAAGTGGAGCCCCAGGAGTGGTGAAGAAAGCGTTTGGTACGCTTGCCTTTATTAGTCAGTGCATTGAGTATAGGAGTTGGGAGGTCATGTTGCAGCTGCAAGGACATTGGTTAGGCCAATTTTGGAATGCTGTGTTCAACTCTGAAACTTGAAAGGGTTCAGCAAAGATATATAAGGATGTTGCCGTGGTTTGGGGGTTTGAGCTATAGGGAGAGGCTAAATAGTAGCTGGGGCAATTTTCCCTGGGGTGTTGGAGACTGAAGGGTGAGCTTGTAGAGGTTTAGAAAATTATGGGGGACATGGGATAGGGTTAATAAAGAAGATCATCCCCCAGGGTAGAGGAGTCCAAAACTAGACGGCATTGATGTAAGGTGAGAAGGGAAAGATTCAAGAGGGATCTGAGGGGCAACTTCTTCACACAGAGGATGGTGAATGTGTGAAGTGAGCTGCCAGAGGAAATAGTGGAGGTGGGTACAATTACAACATTTAAAAGGCATCTAGTTGGGTATATGAATAGGAAGGGGTTAGAGGGATTCTGGCAAATGGGACTCGATCAATTTAGGATATCTGGCCGGCGTGGTCGAGTTGGACTGAAAGGTCTGTTTCCATGCTGTACAGCTCTTATGACTGTATGACTCTATGAGCTGGTGGAAGTGCCAGTCTCAGTTCTTCAGAAGAAAATGATCTAAGAAGGTTGGGATTACAAATGGAATATTGCCCTTTATTGCAAGGGGAATGGAATATAAAAGTAGTTAAACTCCGCTCCTGTACAGGACATGGGTGAGACCACATCTGTACAGATTTAGTAACGAAAGTACACTGATGTATTAGAACCAGTGCAGAGAAGATTCATTTGACTTGTTCTGAGAATGAAGGGGTTGCCTTCTGAGGAAAGGATAGACCAAGCAGGACTTGTGTCCATTGGACTGTAGGAGAATGAGAGGTGACCTTACTGAAACATATAAAATCCCACATTAGGGGCAGGAGTGGATACTGAAAGTGAATACTATTTCCCCTTGTAGGAGAGACTGGAACCAGGGGACACAAATTAAAATTAGGAATGTTCCATTTAAGTTAGAGATGAGGAAAAATGCTGTTTCATAGATAGACCTTAGTCTGTGGAATTCTCTTGCCCAGACAGCAGTGCAGGCTGGGTCATTGAATATATCGAGATTTTTGATAGACTGTGGAGTCAATCCAAAAAGGCAAGTGGAGTTAGAGGCACAATCAGATAAGCTATAATCTTATCAAATGGTGGAGCAGGCTGAAGGAGCTACATAGTCTATTCCTGCTCCTAATTAGTATGTTCATATGAACAGTCACTCCCCTGTTTGATAAAATACTCGCAAACATACTTTTGGCACTGCCTGCAAGAAAATTGGGGCCTGGAACGTGCCTGTAAAGTCACTTGTGGAATTCTCTGCCACAGAAAGCAGTTGCAGCCAAAAACAATGAATGTTTTCAAGAAGGCGTTAGATATAATTCTTAGGGCTAAAGGGATCAAACGGCATCGGGAGAATGCTAGAACAGGGATCAGCCAAGAACATTCTGAATGGTGCAGCAGGCTTGAAGGGCTGAATGGCTTACTCCTGCTCCAATCTTCTACAAAAAATAGAGGAGATGCAGCATTTAAAGGAACGGGCATTCTCCAGGTGAGTGTCTTAGACGTCTTTGTTGAAAGCAACTTCTATAATGTTGAGAGATAAAAGGTACTGCAGATGCTGGAGAATCCGAGATAACAAGTTGTGGAGCTGGATGAACACAGCAGGCCAAGCAGCATCATAGGAGCAGGAAAGCTTGACGTTTCGGGCCTAGACCCTTCATCAGAAATGGGGGAGGGGAAGAGGGTTCTGAAATAAATAGGGAGAGAGGGGGAGGTGGATAGAGATGGATAGAGGAGAGGATAGGTGGAGAGGAAGCAGACAGGTCAAAGAGGCGGGGATGGAGCCAGTAAAGGTGAGTGTAGGTGGGGAGGTAGGTAGGTCAGTCCAGGGAGGACGGACAGGTCAAGGGGGAGGGATGAGGTTAGTAGATAGGAGATGGGGGTGCAGCTTGAGGTGGGAGGAGGGGATAGGTGAGAAGTAGAACAGGTTAGGGAGGCGGGGACGAGCTGGGCTGGTTTTGGGAGGGGAGATTTTGAAGCTTGTGAAATCCACATTGATACCATTGGGCTGCAGGGTTCCCAGGCTGAATATGATTTGCTGTTCCTGCAGCCTTCGGGTGGCATCATTGTGGCACTGCAGGAGGCCCAGGATGGACATGTCGTCTGAGGAATGGGAGGGGGAGTTGAAATGGTTCGCGACTGGGAGGTGCAGTTGTTTGTTGCGAACTGAGCGCAGGCGTTGTGCAAAGCGGTCCCCAAGCCTCCGCTTGGTCTCCCCGATGTACAGGAGGCCACAAGGGGAACAGCGGATGCAGTATACCACATTGGCAGATGTGCAGGTGAACATCTGCTTGATGTGGAAAGTCTTTTTGGGGCCTGGGATTGGGGTGAGGGAGGAGGTGTGGGGGCAGGTGTAGCACTTCCTGCGGTTACAGGGAAAAGTGCCGGGTGTGGTGGGGCTGGAGGGGAGTGTGGAGCGGACAAGGGAATCACGGAGGGATGTGTTCATCCAGGTCCACACCTTCTATAGTGTTGATCCATCTACAGGTTGCGTGACCTTGAATGGTATTCTTTGAGGCTTTGCTAGTGCTGATTAATTGAGTAATGAAGTTATTGTGCTTATTCGAGTATTTCCTCTTCACAGTGCAACCTGGCGTGTCACAGGAAATGCCTTGAGTCGGTCGCCATTATGTGCGGTCATCGGAAGCTGCAGAACAGGGTCTCTCTGTTTGGTGTTGACTTTGCACTGGCTCCAAGAGAGACAGCTGACGAGGTCCCCTTCATCATCAGAAAATGCACAGCTGAGATAGAGAGCCGGGCACTGAATGTACAGGTAAGAGCAACCCAGCCAAGATCAGGGGGGTGTTGGAAACTTGGGGATAGAGAGCCAGGGAGGCACTGCCCATATAGCCTGGCAGATAATTAACAGAACCACAACTGTTGATCATGTGGGGTAGTCTGCTACCTCCTCCGAGCTGTTGTTGCCATCTCTTGACTCTGTAGATGGTGTGTGTCTGTATCCCCTCTATTTGGAGTATGACCATCTACCCTAGCCCAAAAAGTCTATTGCCAATCTCCCTGTCCTTGTTGAGGTACTCCCGGAGTTATCATCATATCCCATACTTGGTGCTGTGGCATTTACCCTAGCAAGTCAGATGTTTGTTTTCCTTTCAATAATTGGAATTGGATGTCAGAGTTATAGTTCAATCAATATTCTAATTTCTGATTTTTCAGGGGCTCTATCGGGTGAACGGTTCAAAGATTCGCATCTCCAAACTACGCCAGTCCTTCGAAAATGGAGGGGACCTCATCGACATGTCTGAGAACTCTCCTCACGACATTACCAACGTATTAACTCTGTACCTTCGAGAGGTGGGCTGAAGTATAGTGAACTCTTGTATTCAGTCTGATCCCATCAGACTGGGGTTACAGTGCCAGCTGTGTGCACTGGCTAAGGCTACAGCGCCAGCTCTGTGCACTGGCTAGGGTTACGGCACCAGCTCTGTGCACTGGCTGAGGCTACAACGCCAGCTGTGTGCACTGGCTAGGGTTACAGCGCCAGCTGTGTGCACTGGCTAGGGTTACAGCGCCAGCTGTGTGCACTGGCTAGGGTTACGGCACCAGCTGTGTGCACTGGCTAGGGTTACAGCGCCAGCTGTGTGCACTGGCTAAGGTTACAGCACCAGCTGTGTGCACAGGCTGGGGTTACAGTGCCAGCTCTGCAAACATGGGGGCAGCAGCAACCCTGAAATTTCACAGGTGAACAGCCCAGATCTTGCACCAGCACTGATAAATCACCACTATTTACTGGGTCATTTGGTTTTGATGGCGGAGATTTGGGCAGGGCCATTCTAGGTATTGTTGCCAGGTTGTACACTTTCAACAAATTGAGGCACTTGGGAATCTACGGTGACAGGGAACATAAAACTATATTGAAACCCCTGAGATTCTCTGTTGCATGGAGGAGTGACTGTGGGAAAGTTATAGTTTTGGGCATGCTCCCACTAACTCAAGCCAATGGCAAACGAATGAGAGAAAAGAAAATAAATAGGATAGGTGATATTCTGCAATTCAAGGTAAAATGGGTGATATTAGCATACCTTCTATAGTCCTATGGGAATACTGAGCCTACAGATCTGAAAAGCCCTTGGGTCATTAGCTGTACCAAGTCAATGATACCAAAGCCTGACCTCAGCCTTGGCAATACAAAGAACAAGTAAAGAACAAAGAAAATTACAGCACAGGCACAGGCCTTCGGCCCTCCAAGCCTGCGCTGATCGAGATCCTCTGTCTAAACCTGTCATCTATTTTCTAAGGATCTGTATCCCTCTGCTCCCTGTCCATCCATGTACCTGTCCAGATACATCTTAAAAGACACTAACGTGTCTGTGTCTACCACCTCCGCTGGCAACGTGTTCCAGGCACCCACCACCCTCTGCGTAAAGAACTTTCCACGCATATCTCCCGTAAACTTTCCTCCTCTCACTTTGAACTCATGACCCCTAGTAATTGAGTCCCCCACTCTGGGAAAAAGCTTCTTGCTATCCACCTTGTCTATACCCCTCATGATTTTGTAGACCTCAATCAGGTCCCCCCTCAATCTCCGTCTTTCTAATGAAAATAATCCTAGTCTACTCAACCTTTCTTCATAGCAAGCGCCCTCCATACCAGGCAACATCCTGGTGAACCTCCTCTGCACCCTCTCCAAAGCATCCACATCCTTTTGGTAATGTGGCGACCAGAACTGTACGCAGTACTCTAAATGTGGCCGAATCAACGTCTTATACAACTGTAACACGACCTGCCAACTCTTGTACTCAGTACCCCGTCCGATGAATGAATGCATGCCGTATGCCTTCTTGACCACTCTATTGACTTGCGTTGCCACCTTCAGGGAACAATGGACCTGAACACCCAGATCTCTCTGTACATACCTTTAGCTTTACAAGTTATGAGGGTGATGGGATGGGAGCAGGGTGTGGGGGAGACTGTTTTTGTGGAGGAAGGAGTCACCTTAACATAAACTGCTACTGGAAGAGTTGGAAAAGATTTGGATGAACCATGATGACTCTCATTTGTACAGGCAACTGTCTGCCTGACACAGTCTAGGCCCACATGGTACCTTAGTAAGTAACTTAGCTACAATATTGGGCAGGGAGGGCTAGAAAGACACTGAAAAATCAAGAAACAGAAGTATTGTATCCAGTTCTGGGCACCAAACCTTGAGGAAGCTGCAAAGGCATGATAGAGAGGGGGCAGAAAAGATTCATACAAGTTCCTGAGACAAGGGAGTTCAGCTATGTTGATAGACTGGAGAAACTGGAGCTGTTGTCCTTGGAGAAAAGAAGATTAAGAGGATATTTCCTAGCGGCATTGAAATATCTATACTGAGTAGACAGCTAGGGATTGTTTCCATTGGGTGGAGGGGTCAAGAACGAGAGGGCACTGATTTAAGCCAATGGTGACATGAGGGACATCTTCTCCATACAGTCTATGGTTCAGATCTGCAATATGTGGTGGAGGCAGATTCAATTGAAGACTTTCAGAAAGAATTGGGTAATTAACCTAAAAGAAGAACATTTGCAAAGTTCTGGGGAAAAGGATGGAGGATGGGATTGGGCTGTTGCTGAGAGCCAGTATGAATGTGATGGGCTGACTGGCATCTGTCTGTACTGTAGCCGTTCTCTGATTTGATGAAAATTTTATGTTTATATTTTACTTCAAGCTTCCCGAGCCGATTGTTCTCTTCAGCCTCTACAATGACTTTATGAACTTTGCCAAAGAGTTGCACCAGGCCTCTGAAGAGCTGAAGGACAGCCAGGCCAAGGGAGTGTCTGCGCCAACAGATAAAGTGGCACAGCTCATCCAGCAGGCCAAGGTTTTGCTACAGAATCTACCAGTCACCAACTACAATGCTCTGGAACACATCATTGGGCATCTCCACAGGTAGGCCCAGGATTGATACAGATGTCCAAATCAGAGGGTAGTAATGGAGCTAGTCATGTTAGTGTCTATAGTGCTGGTGAAGTTTGGATGCTGAGTTCCAATTCTACTAGAGTAACTGATTCTCTCACGCCCACGAAGAATGGGAGCCTGCCAGCCTTGCCTAGACCTATCACATGTTAATCAAAGCACATGCTGTGTAGCTGTCTCTAATTGGGCTTGGGCCAAGAAACATGGCATTCAGGTTTAGTTCCCATGGTTGTCTACCTATAATAGCGGCTGTCCCGGCTGGCTCATTATGCAGTCACTATCTGGTACCTACTGAACCCCATATTCCACTGCAAACAACTTCTGTAGAACCTGGGAAGTTACTGAAAGATCTTGTATATTGAGCATGGTGCCTGGGAACCTAGGCAAGACTGTATGAATACATTGTAATACCAGAAGCTATTCCATGATATCAATTTCTCATCTCAGTCTTGCCGCCATTGGGGATAGTTGGGAATGGTGAAAGAGCTATATGATGCAAAGGGGAAAAGGTGATGTCGTGGTAACGTCACTGAATTAACAACCCAGAGGGCCAGGCTAATATTCTTGGAAGTTGGATCCAATCCCCAACAAAGAAGCTACTGGAATTTAAATTCGGTTGTTAAATCTGAAGTATAAAGCTAGTGTCAGTCGTGGCAACTATCGATTGTTGTAAAAACCCATCTGGGTCAGGAACATCTGCCATCCTTACCCTGTCTGGCCTGGATGTGACTCCAGACCCACAGCAATACAGTTGACTCTTCACTGGCCTTGGTTCAAGGTTGGGCAGCAACTTAGTGATACGCACAGAAGAATAAAGAAACATCCAAAGTGGAAGGACAGATTAGTGATGGTTGGGCCAGATGGAAGTGTTTGGAAGTCCAAATGGGTAAAGAATTTTTCTTTAGGCTTGTAACTAGCCTGGGAAGGTCTGTATTAGTTGAGACTTGATTCACAAGAAGATTTGGGTGATTGAGAGTTGGTATCTTTGTCAACTTGCTTGACGTGAGTGAGCCCAGGATGCTCACGCTCAGTAAGAACTTTCACATTCCAAGCTTTCCCAGACTCGAGTAAAGTATATCATACACCAAGCTATCTGGTCTCAGCTGGTTTGTTGGAAGGGTGGGAGCAGGTGGGGAAGACAATGGAATACTATCTGCATTGTGGGGCAGCAGGATAATGTTAGCGTAATCTATTGTCTCCTAATGGAAAGCTGCCCTTTACCTAAGTATAGGGTTTCAAGCTTCAATGTGATGACTGTTAAGGTCAACCATTCACTTCGCTCCCACACCAGGAGTAGCCACTTTGGTGAGACAGCAGATGGCAGCTGGTAGTCATTGACTCCTCCCTGGGTGCTCTTGCAGGTGATACGACGATGCTTAATATTCAATATTTCTCGGAGGACTTAAGTTTAGAAGGATTACGGAAAAATAGATATTTTCAAAGTGTTGTGGAAATACCTAGAGTGGTTTCTTTAAAACATCATTGAAAGGTCATTGTGGACATTGGAGTTTTTTTCAAACATGGCTTATTAGAAGTCACATGACTGGTGATAACTGCTTGCTTTGCTATAGACTACTGCTGGAGCTGTTTGAACAGTGACTGGCTAGGAGAGTTTCTTGCTTTTATCTGACCTTCAGCTGAGGATCAAGAAGGTTATATGGAAGGGCTGACTAGCTGATCACTTCTTTTCTGAAAACATACCTGGTAAGTTCAGGGTGAAACCTATCTGTTCTTCTGAGAAAGTGATTGAAGGAACAGCTCAATATTGCACTTTTTGAGCAAGCTTTGTCTACTAAGACTCCAGAGAAAACCGTGTCTAATTAGTGACTTGATTAGACATGCCAGAACATCAGACTTTGGAACATTCTACACTTGACTTTTGACCTCTTTGTCTTCAAAAATAACCCATTGGCCAAGGTGTATTGTTTTCAGAAAGCCAATCTCTGCAGAGAAATCTTTTTTCCCCTGTTTTCTGAAATGTTACTTTTGCATATGTTTCGAGGATATTTAGAGAGAACACATTTATACTTCTATTACTGACTGTGTATATTACTAATTATTGGTAACTTCATGAAATAAGTTTGGCTTTGATAACTAACTAATAATGGTGTTTAAAACCAAATCTGAAATAAAAACAGGAAGTATCAGAGAAACTCAGAACATCTGGCAGCATCTGTGCAAGGAGAAACAGTTATTGCTTCAAATCCAATATTACGTCTTCAGAACTCTGAAGAAGAGTCATATTGGATTTGAAACACTAACTCGGTATCTCTCTCCACTAATGCTATAGGATCAGTTGACTTTTCAGCACTTTTTAAAATTTCAATAATTGTGTTTATTAGGTCGTTTTTGTTTAAAACCTGATATTGATAAGGTATTTAGTTGATCATCTTGGTAACTGGAAGAAGTATGTTCATTTTAGCTTGTGCCCTGTTAAGTAATGGGGCCAAAGTGATTGTGCATTCCCCGGCCTCAGTTGTACTACCAGGAAGGGTGTGTAAACTATCGTCTCAGTTACTTCAAGGTAGATCTCTCTTTCTCTTGCAGAGTGACAGAACAACGTGAAGAAAACAAGATGTCGTCCAGCAACCTGGGAATAATCTTTGGCCCCACACTGATAAGACTTCCAGCTAATGAAGACACGGCTTCGATGATTTCTCTGGTTAACTCTGGGTATCAGGCTCAGGTTGTAGACTTCCTCATCGTGCAATACAATCAGATTTTCGAAACTAGACAAGACCTCAAAGCCTGGCCATCGGAAGTGCCAGCAAACCAAGAGAAGGCGGCCCTGGGCGCGGCCAAGGACAGGAGCAATTCCTCTGAGGTACAACCTTGTAGAATTATCACAAGATTGTAGCAAGGATAAAGTGTCAAGTTACGAGTCTTGTGAAATGGCGGCAGCATCACTACCACTGAGCCTGAACCTTGGGATTCAAATCCTACCTGCCCTGGAGGTATATTGTAACAGATCTAAACGGGTGAATGGAAAATAATTCAACAGTCAAGTCGGTAGACCTCTCAAAGATAAATGCTTTTTCATATTTCATGCTGACAGCCGCTGCTTTGATGATCCACTATAGACATAAATACTTGCAGACGTGATCAGGATGATCAGACCTACTATCCCCATAAGGCTGGCCCCACCTCAAGTACTTGCTGTAAAGGAATTAAAGGAATTCAATCGCTGAATCATGTAACTGGAAAGTTTGAGAGTGCAGGAGCTCCGATCAAAGAGCATAGTGAGGAGAGTAATTTCCACTTGTCTCAGATAGCACTGAGACAGGAGATAGACAGTATAGGTGGAAAGGATGGGAGATAGTTGGGAATGAAAGAGAGAGGGAATGGGGAATAAAGGAGTGAGGAGAGAGATGGGAATTTGTTATCCTTTCATGGGATGTGAACATTGTTAGCTGGGCCAGCATTTGTTGCCCACTCCTAACTGCCCTTGAACTGAGTGATCTGTTAGACCATTCCAGAGGGCAGTTAAGAGTCGACCACATTGCTGTGGGTCTGGAATCACAAGTGAACCAAACCAGGTAAGGACAGCAGATTTCCTTCCTTAAAAGAGCATGGAGTGAACCAGATGTAGAGAAAGAGAGGGAGGCAGAATTGCAATATCTGTATCTGGGGAGCATTGTAGTGTCTATGTAAAGCTGAGAGGTTGGTAAGGCTTCAATGTCTGAATTGGGTTGAAAAAATATTAAAGTCTCAGTAAATTGGACCAACTGGGGAACTGAATGTAGGAGAATGACCACTGTTACAAAACAAAACGTTGTTTCTATTTTTTCCTTTCTCTAAATCAACTAATTTATTTCTTTATTGTCTGAAACTGAAGTCTGTAAATTTTAAGCATTAAATTGTCAGCATTTTCCAGCTGAGCTAACCCATGCTGTTGAGTAAAAGCTTAAGTTAGTGATGGACACAATGGATTTCCCAAGGGGGTTTCAACTCTGATACTGTATATTTTCCAATATGGCTAAACTAACAGCTTAAGGCACAAAGTCCTTGTAGCTTATTTTCATAAGTCTTGCATTTCAGCTTTCAATCAATTATTCTCCTTCTCCTTTGCCCTGTATATGACATACCCTGCATACAGTCAAACCCAACACTCCAGTGCCATAATGAGGAGCGGTCACATTGGCAGAGGTGTCGTCCTCCAAATGAGAGCAAGGCTGTATTTATCTGTCCAGTTTGACATTTTGTTCATGCACTGTTCATTTGAAGAGGAGGTTGTTCCCCTGCCCTGATCTGCAATACCTCGACCAATTCCATCAAAAACAGACTGTCTTTGTCTGACTGCTGTTTGCAGGAGCTTGCTGTGTAGAAGATGGCTGCCTCTATGATGGTGACTGGAGCATGCTGGCTGTGAAGCATCAGAGGTGCTTTCAGACTTGTCAGAAGGCGCTGTAAATGTACATTCCAGATTTGTCCCTTTTCATCCTCAAGCAACACTCCCATAACGTTCAATGAATTAACCTCAACACGAAATACTGAACATAATGATTACCTTTCTTCTTTGTTTCCCCCATACACTCCTCCCGTAGGATGTTCTCTCTGTGCTTTGACTGACTGGAAATGCCTTGGACTTTCATAAAACTAACAGCGCATAATTTAAGAAAAACACTCTAAGATCAGAACTCTTGCAAGAAAATGAGAATCTTTTAAACAAATCTTCAGACATTCATAATAGAAAAGAAGGCCATAGCAAAAAAATGTTTTAAATGTTTTAAAGGCTGCTGTTTAACAGAAGCAACTCAGGGTCCTTAGCCAGCCCCCTTCCAAACCCGCAAGCTCTACAACTTGGAAGGACAAGGACACCAGAGAAAAACACAACCTGCGAGTTTCCCTCCGATCCACTCACCAAACTGACATGAAACTAAATCTTTTTTCCTTCACTGTTGCTGGGTCAAATTCCTAGAACCCCCTGCCTTAAATCTCTGTGGGTGTACCTTCACCCCAAAGATCGTCGTGGTGGCTCATCACCACCTCGTCATGGGGAATTAGGGATAGACAATAAATGCTGGCCTAACCAGAGATATCCAGTTGTCCTGCATCCATTTTTTTTTCAAGAATCCATCCTCCCAGAGAATGCTGACTGGACATATGGCCACAAGGGAATTGATGGCCAAGTGACTCTCAATTTCTGTTGTTGAACTGGCCCCCTGTTGTGGGGAGCAAGCATCCAGAATGTGACTTCCTTCGCTTGAAGCTGTGAATGAATGTAGCTGCCCCAGCTTGTAACTTGGCACAGGCTGGAACAGACCTCCCCATTCTGTTTGCCTCAGTGAAAATAGGTGATGCAGGGGGATTTTGGATGGTAGGTCTTGCCGGCTACTGTGTGCTTACTGTCCAGTCTGTGCTGTTGCAGAGTCTGGTTATGAAAAGAAATTCGAGCGAAGGATATGTTTCGGACAAATCGTCATCAAACGAAGCCCTCGATGATACAAGGGACCAACGGAGAGAGAGCTCTGGAAGCAGCGACATGACAGGTGAGTGGGATGCGTACATGTGCGAATGATGTGGAGGTGTCAGTGTTAGACTGGGCTGGACAAAGTCAGAAGTCACACCACACCAGTGGACAGTGGACTTCAACTGATGAAGGAGCAGCGTTCCGAAAGCTTGTAATTTCAAATAAACCTGTTGGACTATTACCTGGTGCATGTGACTACATGTGCGAACAAACAGAGTAATAAAGGGGATTAAGTCCATGGCTTAAGAGTTCAAATGTCATCCGAGCTGTTGGTGCTTATCCCATTTTGATGCTCTCAATGATGCATGGAGCAGGGCAAATATCTGGCATGGGTTGGGAGTCAGTCTTGGATATTCCATCTTGAAGAAAGGGAGTTATGCCAGGCGGTGCAATCATGTTTGTGTCAGGTTTAGTCACCAAGATTGTAAGTGCGTCATTCAGATCATCCAGGGCAGCAGGGTCATTGGAGACTTGGGTCGGGGAGTGGTTGACCTTTCCTTTTGAAAGGCTAACAAGGCCTGGGTAAGGGGTCCCTTGTGTTTAACAGACCAGTATCCATATGTTACATTAGGCAGTTGAAGAATTTGAAATTTTATTGTATTTTAGGATTTTATTGTAAGTCTGTAGACATCAGTTTCCACTTGTCCCTCTTAGAACCCTTCCCTGTCTGGAAATAAACCCCACATTGGGGATAAACTTTTCTTCACTAAATAAACCCATCACCGAATTTGCAAACAACAAACATTTGAACCCATGTCTTTTATTCAACCTCTTAACAATCATTGTTTTAATTATTTTAATCAACCTGCCCACATGTGTAGTGGTGTATCTGGGGCTGATAGGAGTTGAACCCTGGCATCCTTGCTCAGAGGCAGGGGTGCTACCCCTGTGCCAAGAAGACCCCCACAAAACAATCTTTGTTTCCTTTTTTTTTGAAAGCCAGCCTGCACTGACATGTTATGGCACAGCTCTGCAGCAGATGGGACTTGAACTCAAACCTCTGGTCCAGAGGCAGGGATAGTACCGCCGTGTCACAACAGGCAAAACCCTCTTTCTTATTATTTCAAAAACCCACCACTGATTAAACTAAACACCTAATTCCCAATTACAAGCACTGCCCATCAGGGGCTTGAACCCATCCCTTGTGTATTTTAAGAACTCATCACCAAGTCACCCAATTTATTAAATAACAAATAAACTCAGCTCACTGGGGGGGCAATGTGACAATCACAGAAATCAAGAGAAGGCAGGAAAAGAGGGAAGGGCTAAATCAAAACAGAAATGGTGGAATTAAATGATGTAGCCCAGTCTCCACAGTGCCCACCTCTCTCTAGAAGCCTTGAGGGTGCTGGTGAACAGCACATGCTCCCTTTTCAAGGACAACCAGACATGTATACAGCCACAGAAGATAGGCAGGCAGGCAGATTTATGACCTCTCCACAGCCCACTGCCTGGACAAGTTGATAGCTGCTTTAGCCAGGGCTAGAAGGTGGTCCTTGAGGAGACCCTCCAACATGCCTGCCCAAACCCATCCTCCCGCACTGGGTGCGCAAAGATCAGAATCGTGGGGCTGAAGCGCCACCACAAGAACACCAACAAGTTTCTCAAATTAAAGACCTTTTGGACAGGTCCATGGAAAGGAAAGGTTTAGTGGGATCTAGGCCAAACGCAGGCAAATGGGACTAGTTCAGTTTAGGAAACCTGATTAGCCTGGAAAGTTAGACTGAAGAATCTGTTTCCGTGATGTATGACTACGACTCTAAATAATTAAAAAAGGAAATGCAGAATTCCACGAGCATCACCTGCTTGCAGTCAACCCTGGCGCTGTTTTAGTTTTACCTTTAGAGAGACCTGCATTTCTAAAACTGACACCATGCTGAGGGTTACAAGCCTTGGCCACTGCTGGAACCAGTGAATTTTCAGCAGTGACGGCATAAATACTAGAAACATAGAAATAAGGGACAGGGATAGCACAAACTGTTTGGTCCATCGAGTCTGTTCTGCCATTGAATGTCATAGCTAACCATCCCACCTCTAAGGGCAACAACCAGGCAGACAATCCTTTGGACTAGTGTTACTTTTAAGTGAGGAAGTCAACGGGTTCCACCTCATAGATAAGAGATAAAAGGTACTGCAGATGCTGGAGAATCCG
>JAHRHZ010000277.1:265277-303003 GCA_024137785.1 Ginglymostoma cirratum
CCGTAATCACTGCTGAGTGACCCCTCTGGACAGGCCGTAATCACTGCAGAGTGACCCCTCTGGATGGGCCACGATAGCTGCCCAGTGACCCCTCTGGACGGGCCACAGTAACTGCCCAGTGACCCCTCTGGACAGACCGCAATCACTGCCGAGTGATCCCGCTGGACGGGCCACAGTAACTGCCGAGTGACCCCTATGGTCAAGCCACAATCACTGCCGTGTGACCCCTCTGGACGGGCCACAGTAACTGCCGAGTGACCCCTCTGGACAGACCATAATAATTAGTTAGAGACAAAAAAACTGCAGACGCTGGAATCCAAAATAGATGAACATGAGGCGAACCCACCCCCCTCACCCACTCCATCCTCTTCCCCTGATGGACGTGTGGCACTCCACTTTCTGCACCATTGCCCGTTTAACTAATAAACCCACTGACAAAGGCGGGGCAGTGGTAGTCTGGAGGACGGACCCCTCTATATCACAGAGGCCAAATGTCAACTCTCCGACACCGTGTCCTACCTGCCCGTCAAGCCACCATCTCCCACACTGTCCAAGACCTCATCGCTCCCGGTGACCCTCCCCCACCCCCAACCACCTCCAGCCTTACAGTCCCCCAGACCCGCACCGCCCGGTTCTACCTGCTCCCCAAGATCCATAAGCACAACTACCCTGGCCGACCCGTTGTCTCCGCATGCTCCTGCCCCAACCAACATATCTCTTCCTACTTAGACTCCCCTTCCCCCCTTGGTCCAGGCACTCCCCACTTACAGTGGGGACACAAACCACGCCCTCCACCTCTTCGGTAACTTCCAGTTCCCTGGTCCCCAGCGCTTCTTCTTCAGTATGGGTGTGCAATCTCTGTACATGTCCATACCCCAAAAGGACAGCCTATACGCCCTCAATTTTTTTCCCTCCAACAGTTCCCCTACCCACCAGTACTCTCCTCCACCTCACCAAGCTAGTCCTCACCCACAATAACTTTTCCTTCAATTCTTCCCACATCCTCCAAATACAGGAGGTTGCCATGGGCCCCAGCTACACCTGCCTGCTTGTGGTTATGTTGAATAGTCCTCTTTCAGTACGTACACCAGTACTGTTCCCCAACTCTTCCACCGTTACATCGCTGACTGCGTCAGTACTGCATCCTGCACCCAGGCTGAACTGGAGCAGTTCATCTACTTGGCTAACAACTTCCACCCTGGTCCATCTCCGACACTTCCCTCCCCTTTTTTGAGCTCTCTGTTTCCATTTCTGGAGACAGTTTACAGTCTGACGTTTACTATAAACCCACAGACTCCCACAGCTACCTAGACTACACCTCCTCCCACCCTGTACCCTGCAAAAAAAACTTCATCCTGTTTTCCCAATTTCTCCATCTCCATCACATCTGCTGTGATGTGGAGATGTTCCATTCTCAAGTATCCTAGATGTCTGCCTTTTTCAAACAACGCTCTCCCCCCACCCGTCATCCAGACAGCCCTCCATTCCCCGCTCCACAGCTCTTAACCACCCCTCCCTCCAAATATAGTGAAGGTAGGTCCCTCTTATCCTCACTTCCTACCCCACCAGCTTCTGCATGCAAAGTATCATCCTCAAACACTTCTGCCAACCCCAATTAGGCCCCACCACCTGGAACATCTACTCCCCACCCCTCTCTGCCTTACTGAAGGACCATTCCATTTGTCACTCCTTAGTTCGCCCCACGCTCCCCAAAAACCACTCCAACACACCTGGTACTTTCCCCTGTAAAACCATGAAAGATGCAACACCTGCCCGCACACCACCTCTCTCACCCCCATTCAGGGCCCTAAACAGCCCTTCCAGCTGAGACAGAGCTTCACCTGCATCTCCTCCAACCTAGTCATTCTGCTCTGAATGCAGATTGGGTCAGTTTTAACACATTTGTTAATTGCATCAGTGGTTGAAAACCTGCCTTCCAGGAATTCTTGTCCTTATCTTTATCAAAGTGGTTTACAGACCATTACAGTACAAAACTAGGAACAAGACTGCCCACCATGACAGACCGGGCCATATAAATTCAGAGCAGGTCAGAATAACAGCGCTTCAACAGAGGTTACACAGCACTGACAATGTCATCTGGAAGGGAGACATAACATTAGCGTGAAAACCAGTCAGCTCGGTGAATCAACCAACAACTCCAATGAAGAAATTTGTTTTTTCAGAGAGGCTGCTTATTAATTGTCACTTATCAAACCAATCACAAAATCCGCGCTGCTGAATGTACTAACCATAATCTTTACGTTGCCTTTAGACTGAAATTCATGAGAAGGTTTGTGTCATTGCAGTCTATTTAGTGCTAAATCTCCGAGCAAGGACTGCAACAGGGCATCCTGTACAGGGGTAGATACCTCTGACAGCAACCTCTGGATTTCTGTCACTTGCCCTATTCTAATAGAGAACACAACCGTACTGTTACCACCACAGCCAAATGCCCACCCATCGGAAAGTGACAGTCACCATAGTCCCAGATAATGATACAGTCTGTTCTTTGATTAGAGAGAGGCATCTACTGGTAACTTTAACTTGAGGTCACCATACCTCAGGTTGAGCAGGCAGGGCCTGCGTGGTCAAGAAATTGAACTTGATAATCTAGAGATACCCAAGGCCCTCTAGAATCTTCCTTCCCTCCCCTCTGACTCCATCCCCTCTCCCAACCCCACCTCCTATCATGTGTTCACTATACCTCCTGACCTTTTGCTCTCTGATGTCCTCAGCAAAGGTCTCAGTTTTATCCCTCTGAGTCGCCACCTTAGTGAATTTTGGGCACTACCTGACGTTGAACTCTTTCATCGCTTTCGCCTTGGTGCCTGTTTCTTTGGACAAGAGTTTTCTCCCTGTCCCACAGATCCCTCCACCCAGTTCTAACACTCTCCCTCCACCTGGACCCTTCCCTCTGGCCTTTTACCTGCCCTTGACCTGTTCATTGAGAATTGTTGACGTGACATTGATTGCCTCAGTTTCTCTAACACCCTCACCCATTCCAACCTACCTCCCATGAACTGACTACACTCAGTGCTCTGCTGACAAGGGTAGTGCAGTTCTTGTCTGGCAGACCAACCTCTACATTGCAGAGACTGAGGGCCAGCTCTCAGATACCTCCTCCTGTCTCCCCATGACCCCACCATGGAATATCAGGCCACTGTGTCCACAATGGTGACTAACCTCATGTCATCTGGTGATTCCCACCACCACCCCTTGTGCCGAACTGCATCCAAGCCCATAGTCTCCCAACCCCACACAGGTCACCTCTACCTCCTTCTCAATCCACAAACTGGGCTGCCCAGGCTGACCCATTGTTTCTGCCTGCTCCTGCCCCAAAGAACTCATCTCTTCCTATCTCAACTCGTTTTTTTACTCCCCTTGTCCAGTCTGTTCTCACTTATATCCGCAAATCCTCTGATGTTTTATGTCCAGCTCCAGCCGCCTCTCTCTACCAAGGATGTGCAATCCCTTTACGCATCCATCCCCCATCAGGGTGGTGTCAGGGCTCTCTGCTTCTTCCTGGAACAAAGGCCTGAACCGTCCCCATCCACCACCACCTTCCTCCGCCCGGCTGAGCTCATCCTCACCCTGAACAATTTCTCTTCTAACACTTCTCACTTTCTTCAGGTCAGAAGGGTGACCATGGGTATCTGTATGGGCCCCAGTTATGTCTGTCTCTTTGTAGAGTATGTGGAACATTCCTTCTTCCAGCCCTATTTCAGCCCCCAGTCACAACTTATTCTCCTATGTGTCGATGATATCATCAATGCTGCTTCCCCCTCTCATCCGTTTTGCTTCCAATTTCTACTTCACTCTCACCCTCACCTGGTCCATCTCTGACTCCTCCCTTCCCTTCCCTTCCTCGACATCTCTGTTTCCATTTCTGGGGATAGGCTGGCCACTAATATCCACTGCAAACCCACCAACTCCCACAGTTACCTTGAACATACATCTTCACACCCTGCTTCCTGTAAAGACTCTTCCATTCTCCCAGTTCCTCTGTCTCCATTGCATCTGTTCTGATGATGCCAGCTTTGACAAAGGGGCCTCTAAAATATCCACCTTCTTCCTCAACCGAGGATTCCCCAGCACCTTTGTTGACAGGGCCCTCAGCTGGGTCCAATCCATCTACCATACTTCAGCCCTCACCCCTTCTCTTCCCTCCCACAATAGTGATAGGGTCTGCCTTGTCCTCACCTACCATGCCACCAGCATCCACATCCAGAGGATCATTAGCTGCTGTTTCTGTCACCTCCAGAGGGATGCCACCATCAGACAAGGACTGTTCCCTCCGGGACACTCTGGCCCACTCTTCCTTAAACTGGCAGGCAACTGGAAGCTCAGGGTCTTTTTTGTGAGCAGAACATAGTTGTTCTGTGAAGTGGTCCCCCAGTCTATGCTGCATTTCCCCAGTGTAGAGGAGCCCCCCATTCCCCCACAGCACCTTCCCCTGCAACTGCAGAAGGGTGTAACACCTGCCCGTTTACTTTCTCCCTCCAGTATCCAAGGGCCCAAACATACCTTCCAGGTGAAGCAGCGTTTTACCTGCATTTCCCACAATCTAACCTACAGTATTCGCTGCTCACAATGTGGTCTCCTCTACACTGGGGAAATGCAGCATAGACTGGGGGAACCACTTCACAGAACAACTATGTTCTGCTCACAAAAAAGACCCTGAGCTTCCAGTTGCCTGCCAGTTTAACACACCACCACGTTCCCTGGACGACTTCTCTGTCTCAGGCTTGCTGCAGTGTTGCAGCGAAGCTCAGCGCGAGCAGGACGAGCAGTGCCTCATTTTTCGCTTGGGAACTCTACAGGCTTCAGGACTCTATCAAGTTCAAAAATTTTGGGGCCTGAGGCGCCTTCTCCCGTGTCCTTACCCCAACCCCCACCCATCAGGCCAACCAATTTAACTCTACCTCCCCCTCCCACTCCCTGAGTGACATGTCCATCCTGGGCCGCCTCCAGTGTCACAATGATGCCACCCTGAAGGAGCAGCACCTCTTATTCTGCTTCGGGAGCCTACAGCCCGATGGCCTAAACATGGAATTCACCAGTTTTAAAATCTACCACCCCGGCCTCAATCCATGTCTGACCCTCGCTATCATCCCTGCCTCCTTGACCTGGCACATCCTGTCCATCTTCTCTCCCACCTAGCCGCTCCTCCCACCTCACAGACCAATCCCCACCTCAGTCGATCTACACTCACCTATCACCATCCCACCTACCTTCCCCAGCCCCGCCCCTCCTCTCTCTTTCTGAGCTCCCTTCCCCTCCCCCATTTCTGAAGAAGGGTCCCAACCCGAAACATCAACTTTCCTGTTCCTCTGGTGCTGCCTGGCCTGCTGTGATCCTCCAGCTCCACACTGTTAGCTCTGACTTCAGCATCTGCAGTTCTTGCTATCTCTTGTTATCACATGGTCTGCTATTACGCACAACCCATTGTTAACCACTAATAGTGCCCATTAGTAGCTACTCATTCTCTCAGGCTGATCATTATCCACTCCTTTGTCCAACTCTCTCTCTCTTTGGGCTCGATGCCTACCTATCGTTTATTCCTTACCTGCTCCCACCACCCTATCTTCTGCATAAAAGTAACTTTTTATTAGCTACCATCAGTTGTGAGAAAGGGTCACTGGACCTGAAACGTTAAGTCTGATTTCTCTCCACAGATGCTGCCAGACCTGCTGAGAAAGCTGCTTTAATCTACCCAGTAATTGATCAAACGAGAGATAAACTTGAGGATAAAAGCAAAATGCTGCAGATGCTGGAGATCTGAAATAAAAACGAAAAGTGCTGGTGAACCCCGCAGGTCTGGCAACATCCATGGAGAGTGAAGCAAAGTTATTGTTTTGAGTCTGATATGAATCCAAAGAATCGTTGGCCTCAATGTTGACCGTTTCTTCCCTACGGATGCTGCTGGACCTGCTGAGTTTGGCCAGCAAATAAACTGACTGCCCTGTGCTTTAATGAGAATTTAAATGGGTCATAGCTGGTGTGGTGCATACAGACTCAATTTGAAGAGGGAGCTTGCACTCATTCCTGGCTTGGAGAGAGACTGCACCCTGTAGAAATTAAATGAAGCCAATGAACTATAATGTTCCGTTAAAGCTGAAACATGGCGAAGGTGATAATGGCCTTCCATGTTTACACTCTGTCGCAAGTAACCACAATAGAAGCAATTTTCCGTTAATGCTCTGGGGTTTCTGTTCTGAGACGCACTGGTTTAGCTCACTGTTCTGGAAGAACTATCTGACCAAGTTCCACCGCCCCCCCCCCACACACGCACACACACACAGTCTCTCTCACTCTCACAGTCACACACCGCACCCCCCCCAACACGCCCTCTCTCACACGCCCTCTCTCACACGCCCTCGCTCTCTCACCGTTCCCCCCGTGCGTGCACACACTCATACACACACACTTGCTGTCACACACAACCCCACGTACAGCCTGTCACACACATATATATACAGCAACCTGTGCATGTACCCCAACCCCCCCCCGCCTGCCCAGCACCTCTCACACACCACGCACACGCGCACACACACACACACTAGAAAATGCTGGAAAAGCTCAGCAGATCTGGCAGCATCTGTTGCGAGAAATCCGAGTTAACGTTTCGGCTTGAATGACCCTCCCTCGGAATCTGGCTGGCCATGTTTTTGTAAACAGCCCCACATGCTGCTGTTTTGAAATGATATTTAACACACAAATAATGATCGAGTATAAATCAGACATTCTTTGTCACATTTTCTTAATATCGGTGTGATTTTGTTTTGGTTAAGCTCTTTTGAAGCACCTTGGGAAGTTTAATTCTGTGAAGGACCTGCAACTGAGGCAAGTTGTGACTGAGTTGAATTGAGTGAGTGAGCCTGGGGTTTAATGAAGTGACAGTGTGCCTTTCTCTGCCCCTCTTAGTGATGATTGCGACTCAGCAGGAGATGAATGATGCTCAGTTGCCCCTCAGTCAGCGAGATTACTGTGCTCACTACCTCATCAAGTATCTGAAGTGCAAGCGAGACATGTGGCCCAATTTCCTGGAGTGTAAGCATGAGCGTCACGATTGGGATTACTGCGAGCACGAGGAGTAAGAGCTTGCTTTCTTTTCACTTGGTGTGCTAGGATGGTGGTGGTGGGCCTGACCAAGGGCCTGGTTTAAACTCCTGAATCTGCTCAGTGGTTGTGGTTGTGGGGTTGAGCTGGAAGTGGATCCCTGGTGACAAGTTGGCGGAGGCCTGCTGACAGCCTTGCATCTAGACCCTGAGGGAGAAACTATTGGGAAGGGCTGGTGCAGGTTTTACAATGAAAACAAGACCGCAGAAGTCGCTAAACATAAAGATCAAATGAAGCTCAGTCAGAAGCCCTGAGATGCTCCACGCTCTCTGTCAGCTCTTGACCACAATAGCACCAGGCAGCACAGAGCTGTACTGTTTCCTGTGCACCACCCTGCACGCATTGTTTTAAAGTGGTAACTTTCTTCAATATTGATGAGAAAAGGCATATTTTGTCAGAACTTCTTGACTTGCACTCCTCAAGATATTTGTAAAAATACCATTGTAAAGGGGAACAACCTTAAGACCACTAAACATAGGAACACAAGTAGGCCATTCAGCCCATCAAGTCTACTTCCCTACTCAATTGGATCATGGCTAATCTGATAACTCTCATCTTCATTGTGCTGCCTTTGCACATAACCCTTGATTCCCTTTCTGATTAAAAATCTGTCTGTCCCAGCCTTGAGTTTACTTAATGACCCAGCCTCAGCAGCCTTCTGTAGATTCACTACCCTCTGAGAGAAGAAATTCTTCCTCATCTCTGTTCTAAATTAGAGACCTTTTAGTCTGAGATGATGCTGTCTGGTCTGACAGTTCTCACAAGGGGAAACGACCTTTACACATTAACACTGACAAATCTCCTAAGAATTTTGTCTACCTTAATAAGGCCACCTCTTGTTCTTCTAAACTCCAGTGTACAGGCCTGACCTACCCATAAGAAAATCTGCCCATATCCAGGATCAGCCTAGTGAGCCTTCTCTGGACTGCCTCCAATGCCAGTAAGCATTGCTTAGATAAGGGAACCAAAGCTGTCTACTGCAATCTAGAAATGGACCTCTGTGTTTTTGTATTCCATTCCCTTTGAAATAAAATTCCACTTGTCTACACTGTTACCCGCTGAATTTAGATGCTGGCTTTTTTTCTTTATCCTTGAAGCTTCCCAAATCCCTCTGTGCTGCAGCTTTCTGCAGTCTTTCTCCACTTAAATAATATTCAGCTCCTTTATTCTTCCTGCCAAGTGTAGAACCTCATGTTTTCCCCTTTACATTCCATCTGCCAAGTTTTTGCCCACTGCTTTCATCTATATCCCTCCGTATACTCTTTATGTCATCCTCACCACTTCCTTTCCAAATCTATTTTTGTGTCATCCTCAAACCTGGCTATGGTACATTTACTTTCCTCATCCACGTCATTAATTGATATTACAAATAATTGTGGCCCCAGCAGTGATTCCTGAAGCAGACCACTATTAACAAGTTGCCAGCCTCAACACAGCCCCTTTATCCCAGGTTTCAGACTTTTATTAGTTAGCCAATCCTCTTTCCATACGAGTAAACTACCTCAAACACAATGAGCTCTTACCTTGTTTAATAGCCGAACATGTAGCACCTTATCAACTGCCTTGTATCCACTGCTTCCCCTTTAAATATGCTGCATGTCATCTCCTCAAAGAATTCTAATAAACTTGTCAGGCATGATTTCCTCTTCCTGACTCTGCTTAATAATATTACTTGTTTCTAAACGCTCTGTTATTACATCCATTATAATAGACTAACACTTTCCCAATGACAGACATTAAGCTAATTGGTCTACGGTTACTTTTTTATTGTCTACTTCCCTTATTAAATAAAGGTGCAATATTGGCGGTTTTTCAATCCTCTGAATGTTCTCCAGAAGCTAAGGATTCCTGGAAGATTATTACCCATGCACCCACTATCTCTGCAGTTACTTCCTCTAATATCCTAGGCCGCATCCCATCAGTCCAGGGGACCTGTTGGTTTTTAGCCCCATTAGTTTCCCTAGTGATGGTTATTGTGTATATTTCCTCTCCCCACTTTGACGCTTGAATATTCAGTAATTTTCAGGGTGCTGTTAGTGGCTTCTTTTGTGAAGACTGATGCAAAATATTACAGTCCTAGTTTCCCCCATTATTATTTCCCAAGCCTCATTCTGTAAGGGGCCTTTGGCTTCTGTCTTCCTGTTTTTATATTTAAAGAAGTTCTTGCTGCCCATCTTCACAGTACTTGTAAGTTTACCCGCAGAGTTTATTTTCTCCCTGTATTATCTTTTGGTCATTTTTGTTAGTTTTCATAACTTTGTCAATTTCTGACATACCACTAATCTTTGCCATGTTGTATGCTTTTTTCTTTCAATTTAATGCTACCCTTAACTTCCCAGTTAACCATGATTAGCTTATCCCCTTCCTAGAATTTTCCTTCCTCACTCAGATCTATCTTTGTTGTGAGCCTTGAACTTAAAATCTCCCATTGTTCCTCAACCATCTTTTCTCCAAAACCCCTTTCCCAGTCCACTCCAGCCAGCTCAGCCTTCATTCCTTTGTAATTATCCATAATTAAGTTTAGCACTGATGTCTCTGACCCTGCTTCCTCTCTCTCAAATGGAATGTTAAATTCTACCATGTTATGTTCACTATTTTCTCAGGATCTTTTTACTCTGAGATCATTTCTCAGGGCTGGGAGGTTGTGTCTGAAGGCTGAGATTCCCCAGTTCCTCCTGCTTTCCCTTGCCACTACCTCATAAGGGTTCAAGGCACAAGGTAGCAGCAAAGCACGGCTCCATGAAGGGCTCCTCCTAGTGTAATGCAGCAGCAACAGGGAGCTGTGGTTGGCAGGGCAAGAGCAATGAAGGAGCAGTGGTCAAGAAATCACCATTAGGGAGGGCTAGCGCCTCTTTGTGAGCCCCTCATGTCTCCCCTTCACCTCCTTCCTCCATCCTAACTCCCTCCTTATCCTCAGCCAGTGGAAAGGGGAGCAGTGTCTGCAGCACATGCTCAGTTGCTGAGGCCTTGATGTGGGTGATCTGTGCATGCACTGGTGCTGATGTCACTGCGCAGAGAACGCAATGACATCAGCTACACGTGTGCAGACACTTCTGTGGCATGTTGTGGCCTGGGAGATGCACAGGGGCTATGTTACGATATGAATAATAGCCCCATTTCTCCAGCAATCCTCAAGTTCTGAGTAACCAAACAACTGCTTTCAATCTTCCTCATGTCAGCACACGGTAGTCTCTGAGTCCCTTGGGCTGATTTGATGGGCGCTTAGATATGTGTGTGCTGCAGCCTGTCCCATTGCTGTTTTGAACTGAAACTCTCCAGCCCCAAGGCAACATCCTGGTAAATCTCCTCTGCACCCTCTCCAGTGCCGTCTCATTCCTCCTAATAATGTGGATTCCAGAACTGCACGCAATATTCTAGCTGTGAGCTAACGAACATTTTATACAGCATACTTGTATACTTATCTGAACGTTAAGGATGTATCATTGTTGTAAGTTTCTGAACCACTTATCTGGGCTTAAGGAGCAGTCTGTATTCATGCCCCACCTGAACACAACCATCTAAAGTGGCACGGTGGCTCAGTGGTTAGCACTGCTGCCTCACAGCGCCAGGGACCCATGTTCGATTCCACCCTCGGGCAACTGTCTGTGTGGAGTTTGCACATTCTCCCCGTGTCTGCGTGGGTTTCCTCTGGGTGCTCCGATTTTCTCCCACAGTCCGAAAGTGTGCAGGTTAGGTGGATTGGCCATGCTAAATTGCCCGAAGTGTTCAGGGAGGTGTAGATTAGGTGTGTCATAGGGGGATGGGTCTGGGTGGGATGCTCTGAGGTTCTGTGTGGACTTGTTGGGCCGAAGGGCCTGTTTCCACACTGTAGAGATTCTATGATAAAGCTCACATTCCCAGTACAGTGACGAGGGCGTGCTCAACTGTTAGAAGGCTCATCTTATTTATGGGATGTTAAATTGAGGCTGTCTGCCCTGGTGGGTAGACATTAACCATCTCAAGTTTGTAAAAGAGGACGGGAGTCCTCCCTGTTCTACTGGATCGAGTTGTTTCCTGAAGCAGTAACAGATTAACTGCTGGTTTAGTGGGTATGAGAGTGTGTGCACTACGTTGTTATTTGTTTCAGAGTAAGTACCAGGTGCTATCTAAGCCATTGTGGTTTTTTTTGACAATGCCAGGAGGAATGCACACAGATCACTAATCTCAGCTTCTCTCACTGCAGTTACGTGATGCGTATGAAGGAGTACGAGAGGGAAAGGCGCTTACTGATGAGGAAGAAGAAAATGGACGAGAGACAGGCAGCATAACCAACTTTCCTGGAGGTGCTGAGTAACTGTGTGTGTGTGTCTCCCTCCGAGAACAGCACTCTGATCTGGCCTGGTTGTCCTGTGGGTGATTTTTTTTGTATATAATTCTAATATCTCCTAACATCAATAAAAGGTCCAGTTATAAACCCAACCTGCTGCTTTCAAGTCCTCCTTTGCTCACTTCCCCAAGGATCTCCTGTTCCTGCCACACTGGTGTGTGCATGTAGAGGGAATGTGGTCCCTTTTCCTTGTGAAAGGCATTTCACCCGAACCTGTCCTGTTCTCATTCTACTGGCTTGCCGTTCCCAGAGAGTGGTGACAAGCAGGAACTCTCCCAGTCTCCTGCCTCAAACCAGTGTGATTTGGAGATGTTCTCCTGACCCTGGAACTGTTGCCCTACACATCATTGTGGAAACACATCTTTGTGATATAGCTGTGCTTCTGAAGGATGGGGCTCCACCATCAAGAAATGGCAGTGAGAATTGACCATACTCCAAGATGGGATGAGTTAATCAGTAGTGGAACAGTTTATGTCAGTGATTACATGACTTTGGAAAGAACTCATTTTGACATTTCACTTGTGTTAAATCCTCACACCCTGACAAGGACTGGAACCTGGGCACTGAATACTAACCGTCAGTCAGCAGGCAATCATCACACTGCTCGTTTCACTGAAGGTGTTGCATGTCCTGCCATTTGAGCATTAATTCATAAACCTGCAGTTATCTTCTAACACAAGTTCCTGAGTGAGAGTCTCCCATTATTTTGGCTGCTGGCTGTAAGTTATCCTGAGTACAGTCGGCTGGCACATCCATTTCACTATCAGAAGAGACTCCAGAGACTGGGACATAAATTCTGACACCTCCAGTGCAGTACTGAGGAGTGCTACAGTCAGAGCTGCAGTTTTTCCCCATTAGTTAGGCCATTGGTACTATTTGGATTCACTAACACACATTATTGGGTTGTAGTGTTCATGCTGGAGGGATCTTGTTTCAGAAGATGCTGAAATTGAGTTGTTTGCCTCTTATTTCCTTTTGGCCCATTGCAAAAAGCACTCAACTACAGCTGCCAAGAGATACAGACCAACTTCATCCCTGCTGCTGCTGCTGCCATCTGATGTAGCTGCTTGAGTGCCATTTCAAATTTGAGGACTCCCGTCCTCTTTTACAAACTTGAGATGGTTAATGTCTACCCACCAGGGCAGACAGCCTCAATTTAACATCCCATAAATAAGATGAGCCTTCTAACAGTTGCCATTTCAAATTTGAATTTAATTATTGTCACGTGTGCTCAAGTACAAGAATACAGTGAAATGTGTACAATGTCACCACACACAGGCTGTGACTGAATAACACTCCCCAGTCATCCAGCCTGCCTTTCTGAGCTGCAGAGCTTTCACTGCCACCCTCGGTGAATCTAAAATAAGAGGGTAGGAAGGTAGAGTGCCTGGATAAATTAATAGTTATGGTCAGGAATATTCATGGCAACTCTAGAATGAACCATTGGCCCAAATGGCCCATTGATGTGCTTTTAATTGGACTCTGGCATTCCATATCTTTAAAACTGCTGTTGGAAGTCCTTGTCTACCTTATACCAGGATAGATATTACTATTCTTGCCTTCTTCAGAACATAGGGATTTTTTTTTTCCACTGTCAAGGGGAGTTTTTGTTTAAATGCTATGTAGTAGATATTAGTCATACTGTGCACAGTTAGTGGGACTGATTAACATAACGCTAGACAGGGGCATGCGCGCACACACTCTCTCTCACACACACACACACACACACACACACACACACTTTGGTCCAACTAGTCCATGCCCTATTCATGAACTTATCCAAATGTCTCAAACATTGTGACTGTACCGGCATCTACCACTTCCTCTGGAAGTTCATGTCATATGTGAACCACTATCTGTGTGAACAAATTGCTCCTTAGGTTCTTTTTAAATCTTTCCCCTCCCTTGGGAAAAAGACTTTGGCTATTCACCCTGTCCGTGCCCCTCATGATTTTATAAAACTCTTAAAAAATGTCACCCCCTCAACCGCCTATACTCCAGTGTGAAAGGTCCCAGCCTATCCATAAAACACAAACCCTCCATTCCTGGCAACATTCTGGTAAATCTTTTGAGCCCTCTCCAGACTAATAATATTCCTAGTGCTTGTGCAGGGTGAGAGCACCCTCCTGTGAGTGAACAGCAACACGTTTTACTGAATATAATCATTAAGACATGGTACTAAGGCTCCTGTTTTATTTGATCTAAAGTCAGAATGACAGGTCCTTCCACAGGGTGCTCAGTAGCTATAACCCAGACTTAATGGTACAACTCCCTTTATAACTTATTTCAAATTCCGCCCAAGATGTGATCTTACCTTGATCTGTTTGTAGTTTGTCTGTGATCATTCTAGTGTGTTTTTAGTCTGATCAAATCAAATATTTACACAGGATTCTGGGATGCACAGCAAGTGATCAGAACATCTAACTGATTAAAAAAAATGCAAAAGCAACTCCCCCCACACCCTCCCCAAGGCATGAAACTTGTAAATGTTAATATTCAACAAGACTTGGGTGTACTAATGACAAGGAATTCCCAAGTTAGCAGGCAGCTAATTAGAAGGCAGATGTTGGCCTTTATGCTATACTCCAATTCCCTTCCATTAAAGAAGTTCTGCTGAAATTCTAGGGTGTTTTGGTGACAGCACATGAAATACTCTGTAGTTTCAGCATCCATGTTTAAGGAGGAATATACTTGCATTACAGACAGAACAGCAAGAGTTCACTAGATTGGTTCCTGTGATGACAGCACAGGAACCAATGTCTGCAGTCCTGGGAATTTGGAATGACACTGATTGAACTGAAACACGATCTTCAAAGGACTTGACGGCTGCAGAATCTTGAAGATTGGGGTAGTCTCAGGGAGAAAATGTCCTTAGTCAGAGGCATGTGAAACTTTGGAATTCTCTACCCAGAGGTTTGTGCATCGTGTATTGCTGAATATATTTACAATCACAGATGTAATGCATGGAAGCAGACCCTTTGTCCATACTGACCAGGTATCCTGAATTAATCTTGTCCCATTTGCCAGCATTTGGCCTATATCCCTCTAAACCCTTCCTACTGATGTACCCATCCAGATGCCTTTTAAATGTACCAGCCTCCACCACCACCTCTGGTAGCTCATTCTGTAAACACAACGCCCTCTGTGTGGAAAAAGTTGCATCTTAGTTCCCTTTTAAATCTTACCGCTCTCACCTTAAACCTATGCCTTCTAGTTTTGGACTCTGCTACCCTGGAGAGAGGATCTTGTCTATTCACTGCATCCATGCCCCTCAATTTTTATAAACCTCCATTATAAACCTTCCGACGCTCCAGGGAAAATAGCACCAGTCTTTTCAGCTTCTCCCTCTGGCTCATCCCTGTAAGACTTTTCTGCACTGTTTCAAGTTTCACAACATCTTTCTTATAGCAGGGAGACCAGAATTGAACGTAGTGGTGCAAAAGTGAGAAGGACAGATTTTTGGTGTAGAATGGAGTTTAAGCCAGGGATTAGCTTGATGGCTAAACAGTCTATGCCTGTTCCTACCTTGTATTCTTGACATTGTAACGGAAACACAGCACGACCACACTAGAGACAAATCAAGTTTATTCAGTACTTTTGTAAACAACGTTATTGCCGATATTACAGAGTTTGAAAGAAACAAACATTCTTCAATTTGCTACCACACAAACTTTCAGAGACAAAATAAGTCATTGAGAAAAATCTGAAATATATAGTTATCCAAATACCAACTTTCCGCTAGACACTCGCAAACACAATTTTTAACAGGGGGTGTTCAAAGTTGAACAGAGATCAGGAGCAGAGCATTGGAAATGCATTACCATTAGACAAGACAGTGTTGAATACAAGACTCAAGATTATATGAAGCAGCAGGAAGAGAAAACCAATATTCTGGTGCTCACGAGTGTGAAGGGCACAATCCTCAAAGTCAAAGGGATTCAGGAAAGCTATAGTGTTAACAAACAGCCCCTCCCCAATCAGTGCATATTTATTTTCTTAACAGAATCGTTAAATCAGAATTTACTGACAATAAGTGCTGAGCGCTGCTTCAGTTTTGTTCTTTGTCTGCTCCAGGTGGAGGTGTTGAAACATACTCCTCTCTACTTGAGCACACACTAAAGTTATGGATGAAATGGGAGGAACAAAACCGAGGTACAAGATTGGGATGGATAAAATCGGTTGAGCTGCTGACATCCCTGTAATTAAACTGGTTCAGAGCAACAAGAGAACCAACTCACCTCCTCCCCCTGTACAGCAGACTGTATCTACAGTCTGACTGTACAAAGGTTGTGGCTGATGATCAAACCCATCAAACACTCCCAGGACAGGGACAGTTTAGGGATAGATATAGAGTAAACCACTCTCTACACTGTCCCCATCAAACATTCTTGGGACAGGGACAGCACGGGCTAGATACAGAGTAAAGCTCTTTTACTGCCTATCTAAAGGGAATAGAAGTGTAGGGGCTGCAGTGTGACAGGACAGGGGTGGCGAAACATGAGCCACTGCTCCCACTCGGAGGACAGTTTGTGGAGGAGCTCCCATGTCCAACCATAAATTATGCCATTAAGATTCAGCTTTCCAGTTTATTTTTTTGAGAGGGGGGGGGGGGAATGGAAAGATAGGAGATTGAGAGAGTCGGGTCGAGGTGGGGGTGGGGGTCTAAAAGTTTGCTTGGGAAGCAGCAAGAAAAATCAGTTGGCTGCTTTACACCAACTTGCTTCACATTGACATCAGAGATTGGGCAGAGGTTAATAGGACCTTGTGATTTGCCCAATCTGCAGCAGAGCCCAAGACACAGTTTTACACCTGGCATTTGAGTCTGTCCAGCCTGTAATGGAACTAGGGATCCCACACAAAGAAATCAGAGCTCAGGGGGTACAGTGGAATTAAAGATCAGCAACTACATAAGAGGTCCACGAAGATCAAAGTAGGTTCAAATTCCCACTCCTCCACACCATTGCCTATTGTATAAAGAGACAGAATTGCCCCAGGATTTTTTAAAAAACAAAATTAAATTCGCAAGAACACGAAAAGGATAGAATCAACAGCTCTGCTGAAGCTTGTTGTTGGTTTACAGAGGGACAGACAGACAGACACAGACAAAGGGGGTGGGTGTCACAATGTCTCCCCAGCCAGGCTCACAGAGTCTCTGTCTACAACAGGAACGGGATGATCGGGGTGCGGAGTGGCGGATAGTCACGGAAGTCCTTCAAGTAGCTGCGATGCTTCCCGTTGGCCCAGATTGCCATCTGGACAAACCCAACCAGCGTGAACAATGCAACTGCAGAGAGAGACAACAAAACCATTCATAAACAGGACTGGAGGCCCACTTCTGCCTTCACCACACCAGACACAGTAAAGTTGCCCTCATCAAAAATGGTGGAGGATTTTAACTTTACAAACAAACTGGGACTGCCAGTGTTAAGGGCTTGGATAGAGACGAATTTGTTAAGTGTGTAGAAGAAAATTCTGATTCAGTATATGGATGTAGCTAGTAGAGAAGGGGCAAAACCTGACCTTCCCTTGGAAAATAAGGCAGGGCAGGTGACTGAGATGTCAGTGGGGGAGCACTTTGGGCCCAGTGACCATAATTCTATTAGTTTTAAAACTGTGATGGAAAAGGATAGACCGGATCTAAAAATTAAAGTCAAAAATTGGAGGAAAGCCAATTTTGAGGGAGTTAGGCAAGAACTTTGAAAAGTTGATTGGGGGCAGATATTAACAGATAAAGGGGCAGTTGGAAAGTTCCAAAGACAGTATGTTCCTGTATGGGACAAGGCTGGTAGGTGTAGGAAATGCTGGATGACAAGAAAAATTGAGGCTCTGGTCAAGAAAAAGGAAGCATATGTCAAGTATAGACAGCAGAGATCAAGTGAACCCTGAGAAGAGGGGCAGTAGGACTATACTCAAAAGGGAGATCAAGGGGGCAAAAAGGGGACAAGGGATAGCTTTGGCAGATAAGGTTAAGAAGAATCCAAGGAGATTCTACAAATACACTGAGGGCAAAAGAGTAACTAGGGTGAGAAATGCGTCCCTTAAAACATCAACAAGACCCACTGCGTGGAACCTAAAGACCTGTTCAAAAAAGGATGGGTTTAACCTGAACTGGAAAGGAACCAAGATCCTAGCAGGGAGATTTTCTAGTTCCATTAAAAAGGAGACTATATACTGATAGAATTCCTCCACCACCACCACCTCTTTAAGTAGCAGCATAAATAGAAGGACTGATGGGGACAGTTCTGAATGCGACGAGAGCATGTCAACTAGAAAAGAAAGACAAGATAGAGTCAGAGTATGTAGTAACTCTGAAGAACTGAACTGCATTTGTTTCAATGCAAGGGATCTTACAGGTAAGGCTGATGAACTCGGTATGTTTAAGAACATGGGATTGGGACATTATAGCTATTACAGAAACTTGGCTGAGAGATGGACAAGACTGGTAGCTCAATGTTCACGGTTTAAGATGCTATAGGAAACATAGAAAAGGAGGTTTTTTTGGAGGGGGGAAAAAAAAAAGAAAAGAGTGGCATTTTTGATTAAAGAATACATCACTGCTATAACTAGAGATTTCTGAAAAAAATCATCCAGTGAAAATACATGGGTAGAAATTACAAATAAGAAAGATCACCTTGATGGGACTGTACTATAGGACCCCCAATAGTAAAGAGGGAAATTGAGAAACAAATATGTAGGGAGATCTCATGCACGTATAAGAAGGTTTTAATAATGGGGGAGTTTTAATTTTTCAAACATTGACTGAGACTAACAAAGTGTTAAAGGTTTGGATGGTGAAGAATTTGTCAAAGGTGCTCAAGAAATTTTTCTTTATAAATATGTGGTTGCTCCTCCTAGAGAAGGAGCAAAACTAGACCTCCTTTTAGTCAATAAGGCAGGGCAGGTGACTGAAGTAAAAGTGGAGGAACACTTTGGATCTAGCGATCATAATTCTATTAGTTTCAAAATGGCTATGGAAAAGGGTAAACTTTCCATAAACATTCAATTTTTTTTAATTGGAGTAAGGCAACCTTTTGCCTCTTCTTCGACAACCATAGCCTTAAATTGTCTTATACAGTTTAACTTTGGAGGTCAGACTTAACCAACTCTACTTAAGAATACAGTTAGCTGATATTTTTATTTGTTGGAATAAAAAAAGCATCAAACCTTTAAAATAAGATCATTAAAGACTATGTCCCCCATGTGCCCCTCTTGGCCTTATGGAGGGTGTTAGTTAATAGCAGTTTGTCCAATCTCTAGACACAAACACAGAAAGAGACTAGCGTCTGCATCATAACAGAGCCTAGTCCCACTGACATTGCCACTTCCCAGAGCAGAAACCTGAACCAACTCCCCCTCTAAGCTGAGGCTACTCAAGTGTTAACTGAAGTCAGCCAGCCCTGAACCAACATGGCTCTACTACTGGATAGCTCAACTGGCTAGACGTCTGGTTTGCTAATACAGGGTGATGCCAACAGCACAGGTTCAATTCCCGCACCAGCTGAGGCTACCATTAAGGACCCTCCTTCTCAACCTCTGCCCTTGCACGAGGCATGGTGATCCTCAGGTTAAACCACCACTGGCCATCTCTCTCTCTCGAATAGTCTGTAGGACTGTGGGTGACTTTACCATGTTAGTGGAATGCATGGAAGGTTTGGAGTTAGAAGTGGGGTCTCTCCATGAGACTGGCTCATCATCTTTGGCCTCAACTGTTCGACAAAATGACATTGTAAAAAAATTGCCCCAGAGTGGTTTGTGCATGCAATGAACTGCGAGAGGAAGTGATGGATGCAGGTACAATTATGTTTAAAAGAAATGTTTGGAGGAATATGGGCAAAGCACAGGCAGGTGAGACTAGTTGAGTTTGGGATTATGATCAGCATGGACTGGTTGGACCGAAGGGTCTGTTTCCATCCTGAATGACTATGACTATGACTGGTTGCTCTCAGGGTGGCAATGATTGCTGGCAGCAAGTCCTACATTTAAGTAGTTCTCTTGGAAGACGGGGAATATGGTGATACAGCTCATCTTTTAGAAATGGGCTTCATTTCTATAGCATGACATCAGTAAGAAAGTGACTGTGAGCCCGCAGACTCGGCTCTCTCCCTGAGAAAGAAAAGTACACAAAACTTCAAGCAACAAAAGCTGCTGCAGTATCTGCTAGAGCTTTTAAAAATTCTTTCACAGGATGTGGGCATCACCAGTTAGATCAGCATTTATTAATCATTTGAGATTCTCCCACCCTGGATGTGGTGGTGGTGAATCACCTTCCTGAACCTCTCCAGGCCTTGGTCAGTCCTGACTCAATCTCCTTACCCACACCAAGCAACTCAGGACAACTTTACCTGAAAAGGAAACAAACACAACACGCTGGAGAAACTAGTTTTGAAGAAGAGTCATGCGGACTTGAAATGCGAGCTCTGTTTCTCTCTCCCCTGATGCTGCCAGACCTGCTGAGTTTCTCCAGCATTCTCAGTGTTTGTTTCAGATTTCCATGTTCTACATAAATTTGCTTTCACTCACCTGGGAGACACTGAGTCATGATAGTGAAGCCAATCCAGGAACCCACCTGTGGATGGAGACAGGAACACAGAAAGCCTTTGATTTCAATGAATGAGTAATCTTTACCACACTGTCCAGAAACTTGTGTGCGCTGATAGAATAAACCACTTTACAGGCTGGAGTAATGGTGTTCATGGATAAGGACCAGCACTTGCACCCCTCAATCCGCCTGCTAAACCTTCTGCTATTCCCAAGCTGATACACTAAGAACAAATTTGTAAACACTGAAAACTGTCCCTTTCTTCCATGATCAGATCTGTTGACATAGTATATATGGTTGCATTCACCAAGGTTGGAGGAGACATGAATAACACAAGGAGATGCTTCCCCCATCCCCTTAGTGGTTTAGGAGGGGGGAGATGGTAGGAGCACATTATAAAATCAGAGACAGACATGCAATCCTTTAGGAGTTTGTGGCCACTTTATCTACAGCTGGCATTGGAGGGTACACTGAAAATAAACAGGGATAAGTTTTAAATAAGGAAATAAAAAAGTCATGCTTGCATTGCAACAACAGGAAATATGCCATCACTTCCCAGCAATACAAACCAGGACACCCATCAGCAAAAATGTTTAGTTTAGTTCTGTGCAGACTTTAAACATTAAATATTACAGGGTGGCTAACTCAGCAGCAGCTCCAGTCAGTTCAGGGATTTTGATTGGGTCTGCAAGCCACGCAGCGGGGTGGATGCCCATGTCCACATGTCGTTCCTTTAGAGAAAAATTCTGACTACAGCCACGAGGCAGTCAGCTCCAGCCAGGGATCCAAACAGCAGCAGTTATTTCAGTCTAAGTAGGGACTCACCTCGTAGGTATAGTTAGGACAAGACACCAAGAGGAAAAGCCAGGTAAAGGGGTTCTTCGTAGGGAAGGGGATCCTGCGTGCCTTGGAGCCTGGAGGGAGCAAAGAAGAAAGAGACACTGACTTCCACTGTATTGTACACCCAGTTCTCACAGAGAGAGAGAGAGAGAGAGAGAGAGAAAAGAGAGAAAAAGGGAGAGCGAGAGAGAGATGTGTGCACTTCCTAGTGTTTGTAGATGTCTCCTCTCCTGGAGGCAACTTTAAACTGCTGGGAGTTGGAAAGTGCCACCTGCAGTATGTAAGCAGGTCCCATACTCAGACAGTCTGGAGAGATTCTGTACAACAGTAATGCGATAATATCAGCTGACACGTAAACTGAGATCCTGTCTTCCCACTTGGGTGGATGTAACAAATCCCACAGAAATATTTTAAGCTACAGAAGCAGGAGTCCTTAGCAAAATTTATTCTTCAACCTAGGCACCTCGACACTATCAAACTACTGTTTGTGGGATCTTGCTGCACAGGGCCGGCTTTTCCTACATCGCAACCGGCGACTAGACCTCAAAAGTACTTTCACTGGCTGTAAAATGCTTTCGAACTAACCCCACTAAAGGTCGTAAGGTAATATAACGAATGAAGTCTCTTTCTTGGTAACGTGGGAAGCAAGTTTCTGTCCCTTTGACGAGTGAAGGAGACGGCAGAACTAGCTCTGACTGTTACTTGAAATGGCTTTTCACAAATTGCAGGTCTAAAGTTCCACATGGAAGACTTCTCAAAACACAGACCACAGGAAATCTAGGTCATGAAACGGGGGAGCTGCAAGTGGGGTTTTAATAAAAGGAAGTGCTGGTGAGATTGCGCTAACAGATTAGATCAGGGTTGGGGGCTTTCCAGGGTCAAGGTTGGGCTGCCTGTTGTTCCCAGTCTAAAATAGGACCCAGATGCTGAAACAACAACTGGGCTAATTCTCAGATGACACTCAAAAAAAGGGACAGCATGAAAAAGGCAGACAAAATGCAGTTTAATTTTGCAAAAAATCAATCAGTCTCTGAGACAAAAAAAAAGGGTCCTCACAGAGCACATCACAAGGATATAATTGAAGTGGGTGTGGATTGGTCATGCAACAGAACAAATATACTGAATGGAACAGAATCAGAAACTGAGACTTGGGAGTGAACTGTATAGTTCAAGCTAAATGCTCAAGCACATTTTAAACTCCATGACAGCAATGTGTTACAAAGTTGGGTTTCCAGGAGACAGTGCTGAAGTTCTGGAATATATTGAATAGATGTCCGTCCACAGTACCTAGATACTGTCTTTCAAGCAGGACATGGGAAGATTGGGAGGGACAGTAGATTCAAGGGGATTAGCCACATGGAAAGAAGAGTCAAACACAAGACTGGTTGGGGGGGATTTCAGTGAAGCATAAATATACCAAGAATATTACATCAGTACATAAATATATAACAAACCAATTTCTTTGTTCACAAAGGAGATTCAGCAGAGAACAATCAGCAGGCTGGAAAGCTAAGTCAGGACAAGGATGGGAGGAGGAATGTGCTTGTTTGGAGGAGCTGGTATGTTAGCCAATCAGGGCAACACGCTTTCACCTTTTCACACACATCATCTCTCACTTGACTGTGGGAGGATTGGAAGAAAGCGTTTAGGAGTTCACAAGGAAGCAGACAATTACTGGACTTCCCCAGCAGGGTTTTCATCTGCTTCTGTTGTTCCACTGGCTGTGGGAAGTCAATGAGCGGTGACAGCAAAATTCTTGGCATTTCAGAGGTTGAGGTGATCAATGAGGAACAGGAAGATTAGATGACTGATAGAAGCATTTGGTCAACCTGTTTCACAATACAGAACTGTCATTGGGTCATAATTGTGAGGAGAAGGGTTCTGATCTGGCTGGAGGCTCACAGGACAGAGTGGCGAGTTCTTCTTTCAATAAGATAACAGCTCACAGCCTTGGAGATTCCAGGATAACACTCGACAATAACAATTGCATTGCCTTGTCAGCACACCTTCATGCAACAGTCAAAAAGCAACCCATCAATATCTAAGAGTAAACAAGCATGGGGCTGGATGAACACAGCAGGTCAAGCAGAAATGCATTTCTGATGAAGGGTCTAGGCCCGAAACGTCAAGTTTTCCTGCTCCTATGATGCTGCTTGACCTGCTGTGTTCATCCAGCCCCATGCTTGTTATCTCGGATTCTCCAGCATCTGAAGTACCTTTTATCTCTGATACAATATTTAAGAGTAACACATTTACAGTTTTTCCTCCATATTATGGAAAGAATGAGGGACACTGGAGTGTATAAAAATGTTACACAGATGATACGAAAACACAGCTGTTATAACCATCAGGAATGGTCTTGGGTCCTTCCTCTTGAAAAGCAAAGGCTGAGAAATGACCTCACAGGGATCTTTAAAATTATGGAGGAGTTCCACAAGCTAGATACAGAGAAACTATTTCCAAAAATACAAGATGGTCTCAAACAAACCCAGGAACAAATTCAGGAGAAAATTTCTCTACTCAGAGGAATGAGGAGGCAGAATTCATGGCCAAAAGGTAGAGGTGAAAGAAGTAATACAGATAAGTTTATGGAGAAGCCAGACAAGGAAGTGAGGGAGATAGAAGGGTTTGCTGGAGAGTTAAAGAGGAGTGGGAGGAGGCTTGTATGGGACATGAACACTATCACACACCAATTGGGCTGAATGGCCTGTTTCTGTATTGTAAGTATTTAGTAAATTACTTTAAACTACAAATCAGTTTTTAAAACAAAGTTTAAAAAAAAAAAATTGTCCCAGCTTTCAGGCAATCTAAGACTGGTTTAATGGGAGATCATCAGAAAAGGTGAAACTGGTCTCCATCTCCTCTCCAACATGTTTATGTGAGATATCTCCAACCCAGTGAGGTGGAAGGAGGGATCACAGCAGGACATGGAAAGAGCTAAACTTATAATTGATGAGAGGCTCTGAAGGGAGAGAGACCATGGGGTAGGTTAAGGGTAGAGAGAGGAGAGTAGTAGTATCTGTGGTGAGGTGTTCAGCTCTCGATATGGCTGCATCATTTAGTTACAGCAAGACACTGTTCTCTGGGCTAAAACCCCAGAATAGCCCATTCACTTCCAAATGGTCTACAAGATCAATGATTTGGGAAGTGCCCAAACATAACTCCAACCGGCTGAGAGAAGGCACATCAGGAAACTGCAATATTTGCTCTGCAGCACTGACTGTGGCTGGGAAAGCCTGTGGTTCTCACAAGGCAAGGATCTGCCAACAGCACAATGCAGCCTGGGATCTTACTGTGATGACTGGGCCAGTCCCCTCTACGGGAGAGTCTAGGATCAAACGGCATGATCTCAGAATAAAAGGTTTGCTCATTTAAGGCTGAGATGAGAAGGAATTTGTCTCTCCGAGGGGAGAGTGAATGGGTGGCACTCTTTACTGCAGAGGGCTGTAGGGGCTGGATCATTAAGTATATTAAAGGCAGAAATAAACAGATTTTTAAATCAGCAAGTGAAAAGAGGGTTATGGGGTAAAGCAGGAAAGCAGTGCTGAGGATTCTCAGATCAGCTATTGAATGGCCTACTGCTCCCATGTCTTCCCTTATGGAGTTAGGAGAATCAGTAAGGTACCTTGGAGAGGGCTGGAGGGATGGATGAAGGGAGGGAATTAGCCCAATGGATATCTTTGTCTTTCAACTGATTGTGTCTGAAAGAAATTGTTTATTACTCTACAAAAAGATGTTAACTTCTGTAAACTCAGACAGCAAATGTCTCACAAACTGTCCACAGAAGTTGTTTAGCAGCAAACTATCTTCTGCCAATATCCACCCGTCACTGTGAAGAGTTGCCAGCCGCTAAAGAGTTACTCTTTCAGCCTTGTGTACTGCCTGCTGTTAATGGGTTGTCAACAAGCCACCTGTCCATACGTATAACACACCCGTTTGGATAAGCTAAATACTCCAGAATCCTTGGCATTAGAGTCTGTGACACTCAACCGGACCAGGGATTAATTATAAACAAATTATCTTTAGTTAGAGCTGGAGATAGAGTTACCAGAGCTGTCAGAGGTTAAAGTTGACACTAAATTCTGCACAGTGGATCTTTGCTTGGTGAGACAGCAGACTCTCCCTTCTGTGCTTTTCTTGTCTGCCTTATGCCTTCTCAGAACTACATGCTTAAAGATGGCAAAATGCTTCCAAAAGGAGATACTGCTCCTCCTTCCCTTTACTATTTGCCCTAAGCTCACTCACTATCCTCAAGCCTGTTTGTGTTGGGCCTGCCCATGCTACAACACCTCTATTTAATCCTCCACAGAAACCAGGCTAACCTACCTCATCTTTCAGATCTTTCAGATCTTTGAAAACCAACACAAAACCGGGGCCAGCTTTCCTGACAAATGGTGACTTCAATCACTTGATTGGTATGCTCTTGCATTTAGAGTCCTTCCACAGACACTCCCCTCCTAATCCTCATACCTTCCTCTATCGTGAAGACCCTATGAGATCTGTATTGCTCTTGCAATACAAGCACCTTCACCATCAGTGGAGTCTATGTCTTTAGCTGCCTAGGCCCCAAGCTCCGGAATGGTCTCCCTATACCCATGTGCTAGTCTCTGTGCTCCTTAAAACCTCTTTCCCTAACCAGGTGTTTGTCCACCTCTTAGTGTATTGGACATCAAAATGTCTCTCATTACAGTTAAGTATCCGGCGATGTTTTACAGCATTAAGTAATCAGGTGTGGAAGCAAGAAAGACATGGATGAGGCTCATCAGCAGATATGCTGAGACTGCCATTTTATTTGTTCACAGTATGTGGTATTGACCACCCCTAACTGACCTTGAGAAGTGATGCTGGACTGCTTTCCTGAACGAGGAATGGAGGGTTTGAGTTTTAAAGGAGAGGCTGGATAGGCTGGGATGTTTTTCCACTAGAGCGTAGGGAGATTGACAGGCAATCTTATACAGGTTTATGAAGTCATGAGGGGGATAGATAGAGTTAATGCTAGTTGGCTGTTCCCTAGGATGGAGGATTTCAAGACTGGGAGTTGGGGGGGGGAGGCACATTTTTAAGGTGAGAGGAGAAAATTTAAGACAACATGAGGGGCAATTTTTTGTTTTTATGCAGACAGTGGCTTGTGTGTGGAATGAACTTCCACAGGCAGTGGTGGATGTGGGTATAGTTACAATGTTTAAAAAGACATTTGGATAAGAACATGGATAAGAAGTGTTTAGGGGGATATGGGCCAAGCGCAGGCAGGTGCAGCTAGTTTAATTTGGGATTATGGTTGGCATGGACTGGTTGGACCGAAGGGTCTGTTTCCATGCTGTATGACACTGACTCTATACCTGCTGCAGTCCTTGTCCAGTGGACACACCCACAATGCTGTTAGCGAGAGAGCTCTGACCCAGTGACTCTAAATGAATGGCGATATGATTCCAAGTCAGGATGGAGAGTGATTTGGAGGGGTTGGTGTTCCCATTTATCTGCTTCCCTTGATCTTCTGGATGGTAGAGGTCAAAGGTTTAGATAGTGCCGACTAAGGAGGTTTAGTGAGTTTTGGCAGTAATACTATGGCTGGTTACTTCTATCATTGTCCATCAGTGATGAAGGGAGTGAATTTTTGTGGATGTGGCGCCCACAAGTTTGTCCTGGGTGGAATCAAAGTTTTGACTGTTATTGGAGTTGTACCCATCCAAGCAAGTGGGGAGTATTCCATCACACTCCTTACTCGTACCTTTTAGATGGTGGACAGGGTTGGAGTCGTATATAGATCCAAACTAGGTGAAGTAGCAGGTCTCTTCCGAATATACATCGGGAAACAGGGTTTGCTGGTGACACATCTTTGAGGTCTTTAAAGTCAATTCACAAACTGGCAGCAGGAAAGGATTATAAAGAGTTGTTTTCTGGGTTTTTAGCCCAACAAAGAGACCATTAAGAGATAGCAGGAACTGCAGATGCTGGAGAATCTGAGATAACAAGATGTAGAGCTGGATGAACACAGCAGGCCCAGCAGCATCAGAGGAGCAGGAAGGCTGATGTTTCGGGCCTAGACCCTTCTTTCTGAAGAAGGGTCTAGGCCCGAAATGTCAGCCTTCCTGCTCCTCAGCCTGCTGTGTTCATCCAGCTGTACACCTTGTTAACTCAATGAGACCATCAAACCCACATTACTGCCATTAGGTTTTGCTAGGAAGTGACATACACAGCCTTACCTGGCGGCCGAAGATTCCTCAGTGCAACGTGAATTGAAAAGTTACCCAGCTGGCAGAACTGCAGGAGAGAGAACAAGAAAGTAACTGACAGGCAAAAACTGACTTTGTGGAGGCTGCTGGGAGCGGTCAGCTCCACCGGCAACATTTCCCAGATGAGCATCACATTGTAATGAGGGGTTTTAGCGACAGCACAGTCAGGATGCTCTCAGAGGACTTGTGGTAGAGCTTGGTGAAACGAAGTGGGGGATAAATATAGCCCGATGATACCCAGCCTGGCCAATCGCCCACTGCAGTGCTTTAAGTTTCTCTGCAATTTCAGATGAAAGCCCACGCTTGCTAAAGTTAAACCAGAGTGTCTGAAGTCAGACTGATTTACCTTGCAGGACAATCCCGAATAAAAGAAAGAATTACACTGGTGACCAGTTTAGGATCATCAGTTAGGCTTGCAACATGGCTCATTTACATTTGCTAAAAAAGTACATATTTTCAGATGCAGGGCCCTGTCTTCTACACGTAGATATAAATGTCCAGGCACTGTACTTTTAAAAAATTAAACGAAAGCATGGGATAACAATTGTTCTCTGGTGTATTCGGCATAGCAACACCTCAACCAAGCAGGGTCAACTTGCCAACCAATCAGCCCTCTTGTCTCATGCAATATAAACTGCTGACTCAGATTTGGAATTCTTGCATCTGAATTGATAAATACAAGGCAAGGATTGTTTCTCGTTCAGAAATACTAACGTTATTTTTTAAATCGAGCAATAATTTTGGTTTCCTGACAATCTTTGCATCACATTTTAATATAATTCGGGGATACAGTAGGCAAACAGCATCCTGGAACTTGCCCCACTGACACTTTAGATGGGCCATCAGTTCATGATTCTTTACTTCCAGCCAGTGTCACTGTATTTCATGTTACAGGTATACAAGCTACAGTACTGGATCACATGTCCCTCTCCATTCAGGAATCTGACAAATCTGTTGCTAAACATCCTCTCGCATCACTCCAAATATAAAGTCCAAGACGGCGGCAGAGTGAGATGCCCTCAGTCGGAGCTCGTTCGCTCAGTCTGTTTCTTTTTCCTTTTTCTCCCCTTCTTTTCTTTAGTGAAATCCTGAACTCTCAACGTCAGCACACACCCGGCATGGCAATCCCCTGGCCCCCTGTGAAGGTCTTTCAGCAGTCCGTGGTGGTCTTTTGGCCTGGAGTGACCTCAGCGTGGACGTCCAGCCTCAAAAGGATTTTAAAAGCGGTCTCCTGTCCTCAAGAGCTTGAGGTGAGGCCTGGCGCAGTCTGAAGGCAAACTGCCAGTGTGGACCTGGTTTGAAGGACTGTATTCTGAACTTTTTATTTCCCTATTTTCTAATTCATTCCTACAATCTGTAATGCTGGACTTTTTATTTCTATATTTTCCTAACTTTCCTTTCCTAATAACTTGTACTGAAGAATCTGTACCTAGGTAACTTTGTACCTAAGATGGTGCCGTAAATGGTGACTTGTAAACTTTTCACTGTACTCATTCGGGTACATGTGACAATAGAGCCAATTCAATTCAATTGAAACCCAGACACAAGGAGGCTTGGAAGAGTATTCGAAGGAAATTCTCTCCGACTTATCCGTCCTTAATTATTTGAGGGAGGAGTCAGCACAGATTAACATTACTGTCAATTCATACGTATATGCATCCTCTATTATTACAGGGTCATCCCCAACACAGATTATGAATATCAATGAGAAATAGCTACATATGATGGTAACTTCATTACTGCAAACATAAACTTTATCTTTTCCATTATTATTTAATTCCATCAAAACTCTCATGATCTTGTAATTGATAAGCTCCAGAGGAGTATTATTCACATATTTAAAGTTTGTTTGTAGATATTAGAGAAAGAGAAACTCACCAGGAATATAGCAAGAGCAATTTTCACTTGTTTCTCCCCATAAGCTGAAACAGAAAAATCAGTCAATTATCCAGGAAACCAGAAAGATCTCTAAAAAGATCCTTATCTCAAACATCCTAACCCATAAAATGTTACGGGTTGGTTGGGGGAGGTTGTGGTGCACTATAAATGTGGTAATTCAGAGACACAGATGAATGAGTTCCAAAGAAGATTCAAAACATTAACACTGCCTCTCTCACCACAGATGCTGCCAGCCCTGCCAAGTTCCTCCAGCACTTTGTTTTATTAGCATAGACTAATGCCTGGGCACCAGCTCAAATCCCCATGATATAATCCAAATCTCATTCATAAATCTGGAATTCTAAATCTAGCTGGTCTAATGATTATGAAATCAACTATTGTTTTAAAAATCCCAATCAGGTTCATTAATGTCCTTTTAGGGAAGGAAATCGCCTGTCCCCTGGTCTGGCCTACATGTGACTCCACACCCACAGCAGCATGGCTAATTTGTTAACTGCTCTCTGAAATGATCCTGCAAGGCACATCAGGGCAATTAGACAGCAAATAAATGCTGATCTTGCCAGGAACTCCTGCATCCCAAAGAGTAAACAAAAATAAAACCAAAACATCATCAAAAGACCTCAAAGGCCCTCCCTGGTCCAAAAAGCTGCAAGAGGTCTCTATATGGACCACAAGCAGCTGGAGGCCACAGGAGGAGTGAACAGGGAATTCTGAGTGTCCCATGGTAACCTGTTGAGTGCCAACATGGTGTGGGGCACACATACAGGGGGACTTCATGCAGGGAAACAACCTCTTCCTCAAAGCAGTTACCCAAAACTGGGCTTCCATGCATTCAGCTGACAGATGTCCTATATATGGACTGCAGAGGATGATGGGGCTCTCGTGATAACATTGATGTTTGTAATCATTTTTCAGTACTGGGGTATAAATCGCCATTACAAACACCAGCAGTGCAGACACTACTTGGCAAGAGACTCTCAGGCTTAGAAACCTTTGTGGTTTTACTCAGAGTACCTAGTCTAACACAATGCATCATATCTTGAGATATGCACTGTTGCAACACACAGTGAACTAATGAGACAGAACCTGTGGTTAACAGCAAACCTAACTTGCTCTACACATGTTAAGACATCCCATGGGGCTTGACAGTAACAGAATCAGACAGAAACTGACAATGAATTGAAGAAGGAAATATTAGATGGGGATGGACAAAAAGCTTGGTCAATTCTAATCGTGTGTGAGAGCACATGTGTAAGATATTAATGGAGGGAATTCCAGATGGCATGGTTTGAGTGGATTAAAGCAAGTGAACAGAGTAGGGGACTCACAAGAGGACTCCAGGGTTTCACAGGTAAAGTAGCTCAACCCCCTCTGTCTCACAGACAGTTAACTCCCCACTGGAACCCAGAGAGTGTTGGCCACTGAAGGCATCCCCATCAGCCTGATCCTGTGACCCACACACACATACAGAGTGGAGGGTTACAGCAAGTTGGGAAAGGAAACAAGGGAGATGTAACCACAAATGTCTACAGTTGCCCCCACCCCAAAAGAGATCTGGTTTCTTTTGGTCTCAAGATGTGGCCAAATCTGGCAAGGCCACAGCGAGTGTGAAACCCCATGATAAGGGTGGGGCACTGCAGTCCTTGCACCTTAAAACCTTCCTCACAGATCACCTCCTCTGAACTATGAACGTAATGTCAAATATTATTTGATAGTGCTCCTGTGAGATCCCCTAGGGACGTTTCCCTACTATGAAAAAGGGTGCTATGCAAATACAATCAGGTGTTGCTGATGTCATGCTAAAAAAGTTCATTCTATCTCGGGATGTGTATGACGACACGGGCACAACATCATGTGCTGCCCCCATTGGGAAAAGGCGGTGCCAGGGAAGAATGCCCAAGAGACAGCAAAGACAGTGAGAGAGGACACCAGTACAGGTCCAAGTTAGAACACGGTCTGATTGGAAGGAGATCCCCGAGATTATAACATTCCTCCCCAGCATTGCTGTCCTGGTCATTCTTGGCGAAAGAGGTGGGAGCGAGTGTCAAAAGAAACTCTGGTTAGTTGCCGCACTGCAGCTATGGTGGGGTGAGCACCAACTGAAGCATTTCAATAATGGGGGCATCCACGCATTAAGCTGCTGAGAAACAGCTGAACTTTCCTAATGGTTTCTATCGCAGGGTGAGCTGACGCAGCGTGCCCTTGCCGTGCCAAATCAGGCACCGCGGTCACGTGCGGTGTAACAATTCCTCCCACGCCTCAGTGTAGGGTAGATGGGATACTGTTTACACCAGCCACCCTGATTCACACTAACGTTAACATGGTCTGTGACTTACCAGGTGGTGTGTACAGTGGGTGGTTGATGTGGTATGCCAGCCAGGCTGCGAAACCCCAGTAATAGGTGCAATTCTAAAAGAGGAAGGAAACTTCAAATTAATCAGAACTCAAAACAAGACCAGAGGGTCAAAGTAGTTACAGAATGAATGAAGACAGATCAAACTGACAGCACCAAATGACTAGAACAACACACCAACCTGGTTGAGATTCACCTTGCTACCTGAAGCACTAAACCATCGCCCCCTCAGCAATGCTCAACAATCACCACAAATTCACAAAGTTTTGATTCTGTTGGTACAGTAGGAGTTACTCAGTGCCCGGTAACAGTACCCTGCCCTTCTCTTGTTGCCAGGTTTGGTCCCATCAAGCTTCCAGATGAAGGTGCCAAAGTCCCATCCCTAACCATACAGTGACGACTATGCTGTTGACACCACTGCGAGCCTCTTACTGTCTAGGTTTTCTAAAGTTTTTTTTAATATTCATTTGTGGGATGTACGGATCATTGGCTGGGCCCAGCATTTATTGCCTGTCCCTAGCTGCCCCTTGAGAAACTGGTGGTGAGCCACCTTCTTGAACCCCTGCAGTTGACCTGCTGTGGGTTGACCCACAATGCGATTTAGGGAGGGAATTCCAGGAATTTGACGCAGCAATCCAGTGCTGGATAATCATTAGTCAGTTCAAGAGGAGGATGAAAAAGAAACAAGCAATTCAAAGCGTTGGTACTTGCGATAGCCTCTACTCAAAATTCCATCCACATAACTCGGTCATGATGCCCTCACAGTCGAGCAACCGGTCTGTGTAAGCTAATGAAGAACAACTCATTGGGTTGGGGGCTGTATGAGCTGGACGTGGGTGGGGAGCTGGGAAAAAGGAACAGCACAGAATCTACTAAAAAAGTTAGAAATGCCTAACCACTGCAACCCTTATACAGCAGAACTCATAACCAGCTCCCGAGTAAATTGATTTAAAATTGAGCAGCTTGACAAATAGGCAGAGGGCTCCTGTCATTCTGTTCACCCTGACTGCATTGCAGCACGTATTCTGCAAGCAACATGATCCCATTGAGAGGATGTACTAAAGGGAGCCGATCAAATTCAGTGCAGATCAACAAATCTGAACTGGTCGCGACCTCCCAGTGCCAGAGGAACGCACGGTCTGCTTTCTGCGGAGGGATGTCGCGGGCATGCTCTTTGGTTAAAGTTACTGCCGGCTTACAAAGTTTTTGCAGGCAGCGCCATTCCCTTCAGCCCCAGGTTGTACACAATGAGGATAGATTCCATAATACAGGCATGAGTTCCATTTGAATACAGAAATTTCAGGAGTGATCTACTGGAGTTACACAAATGGTTGAAGGATTTGATAGGATAGATGAAAATAAACTATTTCTACTGGAAGGATATAACCTTAAAATGAGAGCCAGGGTACTTGGGGAGGGTTTGAGTCCAGAAACACTTCCTCACACCGAAGTCCCAGAACGCTGGAACTCCCACCTTCAAAAAAACTGGAATCCAAGAACCAGGAATAATAGAATTGTTATTGAAATTGTATTCAGAGTTACAGAGCTAAAGCAGGTAAAAGGAGCAGAGGTACAGATCAGAAATAATCTAAGTCGAATGGTGGAACAGACTGGAGGTGTTGAATGGCTTCCTCAGGTTGCTACCAGGCTTAATCCTGGGATGGTAGCACAAGGAGAGATTATGGGAGAGGCTGAGTCTTTATTCTCCGTTTAGAAGCATGAAGGGTAATCCACTGAATCACAGAATCCCTACAGTGTGAAAGAGGCCATTCAGCCCATCAAATCTGCACCAACCCTCTGAACAGCATCCCACCCAGACACATTCCCTACTCAAATCACCCGAAGCTGGAATCAGACGTGGGTCCGTGCTGCTGGGAGGCAGCAGTGCTGACTACTGAGTCACCGTGCCTTTGAAGCATATGAAATCCCTGCAGGGCTCAACAGGGTTGATGCAGATGAAAATATCACTTTGTTTTTGGCTCTGGACTAAAAATAGGAAAAGATACTGTTTGAAACTAAGGAAACTGTGTTAGAAGATATCTACAGTTTTAAGAACAAGTTACTAGAGAGCAGTGTGAATTGTATGTACAATGTTACCTTATTGAAGCAGTAAGAGGAGGAATTCCAGATAGACAGCGTGTGTGGGGGTGTTCAGATTAGTTCTGCCCAGAGACAGACATTTGTTAGGCTTTTCAAATTGGCATCATCAGCTTGTGTCTCTGTCTCTCTCTCTCTCTCTCCGCCCCCACCCCCCACCTCAACCTTCTCTGTAAAAGGAAATGCCCATTATCCCTCCCCTTTCTCTAAGGAGGTGTTCGTTCTGCAAATCCCCTGTTACAAGGGGGAGAAAGAAAACACCTTCAACTGAAATGGCAAATCCTGAAAAGTGAATGAAAGATCGAGGGAATTGGTATCTCCACATCCTCACATCATCAGCAAAGAGATGGAAGGAATGAAAAGGAATTGAAAGCCGAGTTGCGATCAGTGTCAAATAACTAGGGCTATTCAGAGGGCTTTAAACTAATTAGAGGGCGAATACATGGGGTTACAAAGCAAAAGGATATGGCAGCACTGTAGGGTAGCTATTTTGATGATGGCACACAAAGTGGAACAGAAAGGGGCAATGTGTGCAAGCATAGAAATCACAGCAGCAATTAGAGTCAAAAGGGGAAAAGATGGTAAAAACAATGGGCTGAATGGCCTAATTCTGCTCCTACATCTTATGATTTATGAGAGAGTGGGATTTACTGGAGCCCAATTGGACCTTTGAAGGTTGAGTTACTGAAACATTCAGAATCAAAAATCTAACATTTGGAGAGAAGACAGGTAAAAGATAATTATAATCTAATATTGAGGACGAGCAGGCTCGAGGAGCTGCATGCTTCTTCCTTTTCGATGTACTGCACTCTGGAGCACTGTGGGGTTTGTAACAAAGTTGGGCAGGTTAAGAACTCTACACAGACAAAGATTAAACTCTACAGATAGCCATACAGAGTAAACACTGTTACCTTGAAGATGTTTCGGAATGGCATAGTGCCGTGGGAAAAGCGGTGAACAAACAGCGTCTCCAGCAGCCTCTTGATGTAGTGGAAGGAGTGACAAATGCAGGCCAGGCTACAGCAAGGAAAGAAAGAGAGACAGCGTGGCAGTATTGTTAACCAGCACTACAATAATAGCAAGCATTGTAAAATTATCACTGTTACCCTGTGGAGTTACTGACAACATTAAACAATCATAAAAATGCCCTTCAATATCCAAGCTCCATCCTGCTTTCCCAGAGTCTACCCTATCCCACTAATAGCCTAGAATCAAACCTCTTTATTCTCTGCAAAAAGCATCCAGTTGTATTAGGGTTGGATAATAAATGACAGCAGTGACAATATCAGTACAGACACAGGATCAGGGAATGGTTACAACACAGCAGACCATTCTGCCCGCCATGTCTCTGCTGCTTGTCCCACTTCCCAGCCATCATCGTTTGGCCTTGCAATTCTTTTTCCTTCAGGTACTTAGCAAATTCCTGACTGGAAGCCACAACTGAACCTGCCTCCACGATATTCTCAATTGCTCACTACATTTCATTTGTCAATCACATGCCAAGCACCATAACGGCTGACACAACCTCGGATCTGAAAAAATATTGCACACTTACTCCGGCAGATGTTCCCGTGACTTGCTTAAAGAGCTGGGGATTCTCCCCTTAACCAGCATCGCCAGAAATACATCAACCAGTTGATCTTGGGATCAACTCCCGAGTCCTTAGACTCATTGCAATCAGATAACCCCATTCAAGATCCACAGCTTGCAAACATCTAATGCCAGTGCTCATATCAGAAATAAACGAGGATCTATTGAACTGTACCCTAGCGAAGAATCCATCCTTTGAGATAAAATCACATAACTAGGACATTAGTAAAATATAGAGCAGCACAGTAGATGGAAGGGCAAGGGACCCCTATGTAGTTTTTAAAACAAACATTGAGGAAAACCATTTATTCATTTTTGGAATGCAGGTGTTACTAGCAAGGGTTTACTGCAACCATTTACTGCCCAGGGTTCTGAGGAAGGGTCACTGGACCCCCCAACATTGACTGATTTCTCTCCACAGATGCTGCCAGACCTGCAGGGCTTTTCCAGCAATTTCTGTTTTTGTTTCTGGCATTTACTGCATACACAATACCAGAGGGAAATGGAGGCCTTGGAAAGGGTAGGGAAAAGGTTCACCTGGATGTTGTCTGATTTGGAGTGTATTAGCTATTCAGGAGAGATTGGACAAACTCCATTTGTTTTCACTTGAATGTTGAAGGATGAGAGGCAACCTGATAGACCTTTATACAATTACAAGAGGCGTGAATAGAATGGATAGTCAGGGTCTTTCTCCCAAGGTAGAAATATCAATTACTAGTGGACATAGGTTTAAGGTAAATGGGAGAAAGTTTAGGAGGAGACTAGAGAGACAGATTTATTTTACAAAGAGTGGCAAGTATGTGGAATGCGCTGGCAAAGGAGGTAGTGGATACAACAGCAATATTTATGAGCATCTTGACAGATATATGAACAGGTAGGGAATAGAGGGATCCAGACTGCGTAGATGTAAAAGGTTTTCAGTTTAGAAAAAGCATTGTGTGTTTAGGTGCAGTCCCTCGGCAGGCCTGTTCCTGTGCTGTGCTGTACTGTTCTTGTTCTTGCTCCCTGCCATTGCCCTCGAGAAGGTGGTGGTGGCCTTCTTCCCAAGTCACTGCAGTCCACCCAGGTTTACAACTTTTACTTCTGGACCATTAGCATAAAAGGTTATCTTCACGAGTCAAGACGAATATTCAACTTACTGCACGACTGAATGGGGACTCGTGGTGAAAGCGTGCTTAGGGCCATAGATAAATGGCAGTCGGAAATAGAACAGCAGGTATATCAGCAACGGCCCAGCATACTCTGTGAGAAACACCTAGGGGGAAGGAAAGAGAAAAAAAAAAAAGTGCGTCACACACGGTATTTCAACCTTTTTACTTTCTGGTGTGGATGTTGGGTGGCGGCGGAGGTGGGGGGGGGGATCTTGTTTACTTCCATATAATCCCACATTCCCAAACTCTGACTACTGAGTGGGGTGACTGCAAGAGTAGAGGGAGGATAGGGAGTGAAACCAGAGGAACTTTTAATAGATTTATTTCTGACCAACCAGCAATGCATACAGGTCCAAAAGGTGGACAAGATTACATTGCCTGTCACTTGTCCACTATCGGGGATTCATCCAGTGGCTCTGGCTCTGGCTCTGTAGATAGTACACATATTGGCACAAAGAGGAAATGGAGTGTGTGATAGAGCAGGCAATTATTTAGCTTGCCTAGTTTCCTTTATCGTTAAGTTTTTTTTACAATTAGCCATACCGCTTTACTCATGAATGCCAATTAAAGCCCTGCCTCTGTATTCTCTCACAACCAGCCATACCCATGACTTTCTCCTGTTCTGACAAAAAAGGTCACCAATCTGAAACTCTGGTTAACCCCGCCTGCTGAGTATTTCCAACATTGTGTTTAGAAAGCAATGGATCATTTCTTTCTGCTAATTCAGAGCCCCACTTGCTAGTGCAGTCATTCTAGTGCTAATCCCGATGCACCAGAGAATTGCTGCCTGACGCATGCGCGCGCACACACCCCATCCTCCAACTCTTGTTTCTGTTTCATTGACATACAAAATTCCATCACGCACTTGCAAACCAAATTCTTCCAACAAGTCACCTTAAGAACAAATGTAATGTGTAGCTAAGTTGTTACACAGCAAACTTTTTATCAAAGTCTACTTTTAACACATAAGAATATAATTTCTTGCCTTCAGACATCACTGGACTCCTCTCATGAAACACACACCCCACTTATACCAGTTTAACTCTGCAGCATTCAGCCTTTGATTCAGAAAGCTGGGGTTCAACTCCTAAATCCAGATGGGTTCAGGATGTAATCCAGACAGACACCCCATTGGGAACCCAGGATTTGTTGGCAGGGCATTTCCTTTTTTGGTTTAATTAGCAAATTGAGGCTGTAATTTGGTTAGTAATGAGATGCACTTGAATCAAGGATGGCCCAGACAGAGACCATTTGACCCAACAAACCTCTGCTATCTTTCAAAAGACAGCTACCCAATTGGTCCCTGTCCCCTGCCCTTTCTCTACAAATCTTCAGTTGTTTCCCTTCCCTAAGTATTTATTCAGTTCCCTTTTGAGATTTACTATTGAATCTGCTTTCAGGTCTATATACAAAACAGAGAAAAGACTGGAAATTTATAATGGATCTATCACGTTCGTCGGGCAACACCATCAACTGTGTAGTTTATATGAATAGACAGAGCAGTCAATGTTCATGCAGAAACATATGGCCTGTAGTTTACTGTACACAAAAGAGGTGACTGATACCATGGGTCTTCCA
>JAHRHZ010000277.1:303403-394385 GCA_024137785.1 Ginglymostoma cirratum
CCAAGCAGCATCACAGGAGCAGGAAAGCTTGATGTTTCAGGCCTAGATGACCGAAACGTCAAGCTTTCCTGCTCCTGTGATGCTGCTTGGCCTGCTGTGTTCAGCCAGCTCCACACCTTGTTGTCTCAGATTTACTGCACTAACAGTTAGTACACTCTGTATAGCAGAAATTAAAAGATTCAAGTTTCAATACACAAGCACGAAGTTCTTCCTGATAGAGAAGACGTTCATGTGCACAGGTTGCACTGTTAATGGCGGTATCCTTCAGTTCAGACATTAAACCAATCTCTGCCTCTGCCAAGATTGACATCAGATATCCCAGTGTACTATTCCATTGGGAGCTCCTGGTACCCTGGAGGACATTCTTCCCTCAATCAGCACCATTGAAACAAAACTAACTCAACCTCTCTATGTGCACCACACTCCATTGTACCAAAACTGCTTTGAAATTTAAGATAAGGACAGGCGATAAACTCAAGACTCTCTCTGGAACTGTGAGTGTTAATGGTAGCAATGCTGTCTCTGAGTCACATGGTTGCAGATTCAAGTCCACTCCACAGAATAAAAAGACTGGCTGTGCAGTTTGGAGGGAGTGCTACGCTGTTGTAGTGCATGTCTTTAGACAAGACACTGAACCAAAGCTGTCTCTGACAGAGTGAAAGTTCCCATGACACAGGTTCAAAGCAGAGCAATGGAGCTTTTTCCCCCCACTGTCCCTTAACCAACACTGTAGAAACACATTAGCTGTTCATTACCACACCACTGTTTGTGGGAGGTTTCTGTGTGTAGACTGGCAGTTTCTGTTCCTTCAAAAGTACTTCATTGGGAGCTAAGTGGTTGGGATACCAGAGGTTGACAGTGTTTAACTGCAAATGATTTGGTAAAATAAAAATGGGATTTCAGAGTCTAAATTATCTTAAAAAGGACACCTATAAATTAAAGACTGGCCCTGACACCACTCATGAGACAAGGGACCATTAAAGCTCAAAAAGGCAAATTTTCCACAGTGTAAGGTACTCAAGAACATCCAGCAAATGGTTTGTCATGACTGAACTAGTGAGAGCATTTACAACTTACTGTAACCCATCCAATCTGAGCACCAAGGTCTTTGAAGTAAAGCGTGGCTGTGGTACCAACAGGGAGGTTCTGCAAAATTTCCTCATCCCTTAGTGACTTGCCCTCTGCAAAACAGAGCGAAGAAAGTGATATTTTACAAAGGCCTGACCCAGAAAAAGGCAGTTCCTTCTTAATTTTCCACACACAATCTCAGTCTTTTCAGCAACAAAAACAAAACGGAGAGGGACCTTGATCAAATGGGCGAAATGGGCCAAGGAGTGCCAAATAGAGTTGAATTTAGATAAACGTGAGGTGTTGCATTTTGGTAAGGAAAACCATGGCAGGACTTATACAGTTAATAGCAGGACCTGGAGAGTGTTTCTGAACAAAGAGGCTAGGGGTACAGGTTCATATAGTTCCTTGAAAGTAGAGTCACAGGTAGACAGGATGGTGAAAGTGGCATTTAGCACGCTTGCCGTCATTGGTTAGTACAGTGAGTATCGGAGTTGGGATGTCATGTGAGACAATGATGAGGTCACTTTTAGAATATTGCCTACAGTTTTGGTCTCCCTGCTATAGGAAAGATGTTGTTAAACTTGAAAGAGTTCAGAAAATATTTAAACGGATGTTGCCAGGGTTGCGAGGTTTGAGCTATAGGGAGAGGCTGAATAGGCAGGAGCTATTTTCTCTGGAGTGTCAGAGGCTGAGGGGTGACCTTATAGAGGTTTATAAAATCATGAAGGGGCATGGATACAGTGAATAGCCAATGTATTTTTCCCAAGGAAGGGGTGTCCAAAACTAGAGGGCATTGGTTTAAGGCGAGAGGGAAAGAGTTAAAAAGGCACCTGAGGGGTAACATTTTCAAACAGATTATGGTGCATGTATGGAGCGAGCTGCCAGAGGAAGTGGTGGAGGCTGGTACAATTATAACATTTAAAAGTATCTGGATGGGTTTATGAATAGAATGGGTATAAGAGGGAAATGGTCAAATACTGGCAAATGGGATTAGGTCAATTTAGGATATCTGGTCAGCATGGACAAGTTGGACTGAAGGGTCGGTGTCCATGCTGTACAGCTCTATAACTACGGATGCTGGAAATCAGAAACAAAAACAGAAATTGCTGGATAAACGCAGCAGGTCTGACAGCATCTGTGGAGAGAAGTCAGAGTTTATGTTTCTCGGGTTGAGTGACCCTTCTTCAGAACGGATGTTTTTTTAGCGCCTTGAGTCAGTTCCACTATTCAATTAGATTCCAGCTGATTCGTAAGTTGCCTCATAGAATCACAGAATCCCTACACTGTGGAAGCAGACCATTATGCCCCAAACGTCCACATCAAGCCTCCAAATAGAATCCCACACAGACCCACTCCCCCCTACCATATCCCATCACTCTGCATTTCCCAAGGCTAACCCACCTAGCCTGCACATCTCTGGACACAATGGCGATGCTAAATTGCCCAATCCACCTAACTTGCATATCTTTGGGCTGTGGGAGGAAAACAGAGGTCCCAGAGGAAGCCCACACAAGCACAGGTAGAACGTGCAAACTCCAAACAGACAGTTGCCTGAGGCTGGAATCAAAGCCGGGTCCCTGACACAAGGCAGCAGGGCTAACCACCGAGCTACCGTACCTTCCAAGCCTTTGCTCAGTATCTATAAAAACCCTTACACATGATCTACTAACCTCAGTCTTGAAACTTTCAATTAACCCCCAGGGTAATCATTTTAGAGGACACAAGAGTACCAGATTTCCACTACCCTGTGTGTGTGAAGTGCTCCTTGACATACCTCTGACATGCCAGCACTTATTTTAAGAGGATGTTCCTTTGTTCTGATCCATTCACAAACATAAGGCAATTTGACTCCCACAACCTCTTTCCCTTATTTCATAAGCTCATGGTCGATCGGACTGTTGCCTCAAGTCCACCTTCCTGGTCTCTTGCCCCACCTCAATCTTTGATGGCCTTTTCAATCAAGAATCTATCTCTGGCTTAAAAATATTTAATGAACCACCTCCACTGCTTTCTGAAGAGAGAATTCCACAGACCCACGACCCTCAGAGACAAAGAAACACTTTCTCCTCACTTCCACTTTAAATGGGAGAACTTTGATGTTTAAACTGTATCGCCTAGTTCAAATCTCTCCCACATGGGGAAAAACATCTTTTCAGTATCTACCCGGTTGGATGTTATGTTTCAATAATATCATCCCTCACTCTTTTTAAAAGCCTCTCTTTCCTATTCATTCCTTTAATCATCTTAACCATCTCAATTTATTTGGTAGAATCTGTGCTGCATCCTCAAAGAAAATCTTTTATGAGAGCAAGAGCTGTACTGCACAAAACTACATACCACCATACCACAACAAAACATAAATGGGCCAGCCCAGGGAAACAGGAAAGCATTCACTGGAGTGACTTTATTGGAGTCAGTTGAATGATGGAAAACTGTAAAAATCTGTGAGCACAGGCAAAAGATTCCAAACCCAACGAGTGACGAGGAGTTCATTTGACCGACATGGAGTACACACATGGGAAACGCATGAGGCTTGGGAAGAGGTGGCACAGCCAAGGTAAAGGGTCGATATCAGAGTGTAACCACACACCACTGGTATCAGGGTATGAGGGCAGGCAAAGTCCAAACAGCACAAGTCCTTCCCAAAGGTGGAACTGATTTATCACTTACTTGGATCCAGCCTAATGGATTGCCTGGCAGGATACCATTGAGCATCTGAAACAGAAGAGCAAGTACAGTAAATTAACACCCATCTCCATATCAGAGTACAGATTCATATCCTAGCTGTAAATAGGAGCAATGGGAATACTGCAGAATCATTATACCATTTCAAACATCCACATGTAAATGAAGGACTTATAAGTTAAAACACAATGACCACGACCCATTCGCGTTTATTCTTACATTCCTTCAGGGGACATACATATCACTGAGAGAAGGGAAATTTCCTCCCCTAACAGATACAGGGTCATTACCAACAGTAACTTTCAGTTGCAGAATGACTACTCAATTGAACGTAAATTCCACCAGCTGTTGTGACAGTTTTTGGAACCTCTTTCCCCAGAAAATTCCACTACGGTACATCTAACTGGCTCCCCAGTTGTTATTCCAAAGGTGCCAGTTACAATGATGTAAGCAGTCTGTTTACTTTCAGCAGAAACAGTGAGCAAGTTCCAGGAAATTCGCTCCATCTCTGTGCACATTATTTGGCAGTGTTCAGTTTTCCTCTGATCAAAGTAACAAATGTTATGAATGCCTTGAAACCAGGGTGGGAGGGCAGGGTGATGTGTAGGGGACAGCTGAGAGAACTTAAGTATAAAGCAGCTGAATCTGCAACTTAGGCCAGGGAATGCTCATAACACTGTTCATCAGCTGAGCTGTTAAAAAAGAAAAGGGTTTGGGTAGCTCCCATGGAGAAAGGGAGGTGTTCATCATAAACTGAACCAGACCAACCATCTAAATGCTGTGACTGCTATCCTTAATCCTTATGCAAGTGAGAGGCTTAAATTTTGCCGAGAGTAGCTTACCTCCTGACTCCCAGTGTCTAGTGTCCAAGACACAAAATCAATAGTACGATGGAATAATTTCCACTTGTCTGAATGACCACAGCTCCAACAGGGAACAAGCTTGATACTATCCAGATCAAAGCAGGTTTGACTGGCATCAAGTCCACCACCTTCAACTACCTCGATCACCCCTCAACATTCAAAAGTGCACAGAGGCAGCTGTGTATACCAGTTACAAGATGCGCTGAAGTAACTCACCAAGGCTCCTAAGACTACTTTCTAGATGGAAGTGGTCATGGGTTTAGAAGGACCAGGGCAGATAACACCATCGCCTGCACATTTCCCTCCAAACCAGCTGGCTTCAATCTATAGAGCCACTGGGTCAAAATCCTGGGATTCCCTTCTTGATATTGCTGTGAGCGTTCCTATACCAGATGGACTGCAGTGGTTCAAGGTAAAAGGTCAGTTCTCCAGGGCAATTAGGGATGGTCAACAAATGATGGCCCCATCTACCACATCCTTTGAACAAATTTAATAAAGATGGTTCTGGTGAAGTATTTATTGGAAATACCATTTTCACGAAAAGGTCAGACTTACTTTAAATCCTCAGTCGTAAGAGAAGTAGGCCATTCGGCCCAAGTCTACGCTGCCATTCAAATGAGAGCATGATTGATCCAATAATCCTCAACTCCACTTTCCTGCCTTTTCTCCGTGATCCTTGATTCCTTTACTGATTAAAAATGGATTAGCCTTGAATATACTTAGTCATCCAGCCTTGACAATCCTCTGATGAATCCTACAAACTGACTACCCTATGAGAAGAAATTCCTCCTCATCTCTGTACTAAATGGGCAACCCCTTATTCTGAGATTATGCCTTCCAGTCCTGGACCCTCTCAGCATCTGCCCTGTTAAGCAGCCTAAATCTTACTTGAATCTGCACCCAAAAATCCCCAAGTCATCCTGCAAAATTCACTTAGGGGGTAACCAATCAGGAAAAGTTATGCTCATAAGTGGAATACGTGACAATGCTGTGGCTTTAAGGAATGTGTTTTGTCTGTGTGTCTTAGAGCGCAAGGGGGGGGCAGGCACGAAGGTGGGGTATGGAGGGATCAATGACAAGCACTGAGTAATACATGAGCAATTTGTGAAGCCTTGGGGTTTTCTTGTTTTACAAAAATTGGAACAATAGAAGCAGCCTTGGTGGGTGTAGTTAAGCTCCTACCCACAGAACCAGGGATTTTAGATTTAGCTTTGAGCAGAAGCTGCTGGGGTTGTGAAAAAGCTGCCACATCTCTCTTTGCTACAGCTGAAAACTGGAGTTCACGCTCTCTCAGAACTTTTCCTCCTGGATTGGAGAATTGCACGTGAGACAATCTGTTTTCTGATCATCTTTTGCCAAGGGTGTATTTATGGGATGTTACTATATTGGAACAGTTACTGTATAGTAGTAAAATCATCTGTTATTCTGTTAAGTTATTCCAAGTTCTTCTTTATTTTGGTATATTTTAGTATATAGTGTTTGAATAAATTGTGTTTAGCTTAATGCGGAGGAGTTTGCCCCGTCGAATTGCATCTGGACAAAAGCATCTTACATTTTCCTTTTAAAATAAGAAAAAAAAGTTAGGGTCTAGGCGACCTTCTTCATATATTTTGAGGGGGTCTGGTCTGGTCCATAACAAATGTAAGGAGATGGTGAGAAGCTGCTCCTCTAGTCACAGGCCAATTCTCTTCTGTGCCTGCTGCTGCTGCTCAGTCCTGCTATAGGCTTTTCCAGGAAAAGACAGGAGACAAACCACCTGTGAATGAAGCAGCAGTGTGCAGTTATGTAAGGTTATGCTGGCAGTGAGGGAGTTGCAGGGGCTGTCACTTGCTGAGGCCGGAAGTGCACAGACTGAGAGCTGGTGGCAGCTGCAAGACAGCTGTGGAGGGAAGGGGGTTAAGTAAGTGTTGTGAGATGCGGCGGGGGGTGCCGGTGGGATGTTGGCAATGTGGTGAGAAGGAGGTTGCAAGTTGGGTGTGGAGTAAAGTGGGGGTTGCCAGATGAAGGTGAAGGAGAAAGGACTGCAAGGAGGTTGTGGTAGGATGAAGAGACTATGGGGACGCAATGGGGACAGAACAGTTTTAAACCTGTCAACAAAAGGAAACCCTAGTTACTTGGGTTCTGAAAATAAAACTTCAGTTAAGCAGAGGCATAGAGGATGAAAACAATGAAATTATGATTAAACTTTAAAAGCAAAAATGGTTCAGCCTCAACTGGACTATTGTGCCTAGTTCTAGGTAATCACTTTAGGATGGATGTGAAGGCATTAGTGGGATTGATTTGGGGATGAGAACTTCAGTTATTTAGATAGACTGGAGAAGCTGGGACTGTTCTTCTTGAAGTAAAGGCCTAGAGATATTCAAAATCAAGAGGGGTCTTGACAGAGACGATAAAGGAGAACAGCTGTCTCCCGATTTGAAGGGTCAATAACAAGGGGCCAGAATTTCAAAAGGCATAAGGCAAGAGGTTTAGAGGCAATGTAAGGAAAAATGTATTGACCCAGATGGTGGTGGGAACCTGGAATGCACTGCCTGGAAGGGTAGTTGAGGCAGGAAACCTCACAATCTTTAAAAAGTACTTGGATGAGCACTTGAAACGTTGTGACATTCAAGGATATGGGCTGTGCATGTGTTTACAGTAGTTTTGTCATTGCAGACTCGATAGGCTGAAGGGCCTCTTCTGTACTGTATGACTGAGGTAATGAATTCCATTCAAACTAATGCGGAATCACTAGTTTAAAGGAAGGTCGGGAGCTAATATACTTGGGAGAAGATGCTGGGGATAGTACTATATTGAAGTGTGTGTTAATGGTTACATTTAAACTGCATTTTAAAAATTCATTCTCAGGATGTGGGCATCCGTAGCTTCCACTTATTGCCCATCCATAATTGCCTGGGGCAGTTAAAAGTCAACCATGTTGCTTGATTCTTAAATGCCCTCTGGGCATTTAGGGATGGTCAGTAAAGCTGGCCTGGCCAGTGACACCCTCATCCGGTGAAGGAATAATAAAAAAAAAACGGTCCCTCCATGTCTGAGATTGGTCAAGTGAACCCAGGCTGATACACTGGGAATGTGGGTTCAAATCCCATCATGGCAAAGTAAATGAATAAATGGTGGAATATAAATCTAGTCACAGTAGTAATACTGGCAGTGAACCCATCATCCATTATTGCAAAATAAAAACCAAACCAAACGTAGCTCACTAACGTCGTATAGGGAAGGAAATCTGCTGTCCTTACCCGGTCTGGCTTATTTGTGATGCCAGGCTCCATTCAAACGTAATTGGCTCTTAATCACCCTTGGAAATGGCCCTGGCAAGTCACTCAGTTCAACGGGCAATTAATGGTGGACAGCAAATACTGGCCTTGCCAGTGACACCCACATTCCATGAAAGTGAGTACAATTGTTATAAATCCTATTTAATATCACCCATCAAATGGTCACCCAAGCATTGTCCTGGAGATGCTCAGTACTTGTATAACTATAACTCAGACAACACAAGCCAGACCACCATGCAAGTCAACCTTCCATCCATTCACTCCACCTACACTTCTCGTTGCCATGGAAAAGCAGCCAACATCAAAGATCCCTCCCACCCTGGTTATAATCTCTTCCATCAGGCAGAAGATACAAAAGTTTAAACACACATACCAACAGGTTCAAGGACAGCTTCTTCCCCACTATTATTAGATTTCCGAATGGACCTCTCAAATTTCAAATCTAAATGTTGATCTTGCTCTTTGTGCACCTTCTCAGCAGCCGTTACTTTGCCTTCCTCGCTCTGTTCTATTACTCTATGATCTTAGTATGTTACGATCTGCCTACACTGCACACAAAACAAAACTTTTCACTGTACCCAAGTTCACATGACAATAATAAATCAAATCAAAGAAGTGAAGAAACTGTGTCAAAACAGGATCACGTTATTTTCCAGTTCCTAATGATACTAACCAGAACTTTGATTTCCACTATAAAAAGGCCATCAACCCCGCAATGGGACTGGAACCACAGCGCTCTAATCGGATTCCTAAACTAGAACCTTCTTCAGAAGGTTTCTGAAGAAGGGTCTAGGCCCAAAACGTCAGCCTTCCTGCTCCTCTGATGCTGCTTGACCTGCTGTGTTCATCCAGCTCCACACCTTGTTATCTCAGATTCTCCAGCATCTGCAGTTCCTACTATCTCCTAAACTAGAATCTGCAGCTATAGGCGAGAGTTTAATTAAACAGCTAAACTGGGTACAAGATTAAAGGGCATTTTGGAAGATCTGGCAAGGATCTAAAGGAAAGCAACATCAAGGGAGAAACTAGACCAAAAACAAAAAGCATAAACAAATTTCCCAAGACTCTGGCTGCATACTTACGGTTCTTGTGGAACATAACCTTGATCTCTCCAATTGTTGCATTTGGTTCCACCTGTTTTTATAAAGAAACACAGCCCAGAGTTAGGGCAAAACAAAAAGTCCAAAATCAAACTCAACTTCCAAACTAACAGGCACACTTCAGAGTCTGTCATGTACTTATTAAACTAAATTAGGTATGGTGCTTCAGATCAGATTTTTGAAATCAGCTATTTAACCAAGGGGAGTATCACGACTGCCTGTATTTCACAAAATTGGCACTTTCCAACAGGTGACAGATAACAGTCTGGACCAGAAAGCTGTTTTTTCCAACTTCAGCAACCTCAGACTGCCACAGTTGAAATACACAACCAATACTCCACCCTACCTCCTCTACATGTCAGCTAACTCAGCACAGCTAAGATCTCAAACCCTGCTTCCAAATAGGACAATAGCTAACACAAGGTAAAGTCAGGGAGACTATTGGTCAACAATGCAGGCAACATGGGCAGTCAGGGGTGTGAACCCAGTCCAGCTCTGGCTGTGTGAGCTAGAATGAGGACCAGGACCCAAAAAGCTGAGGGCTGTTTTAAAATTAACATCTTGACGCAATAAGATCAAGTCTTCAACCCTCATGCCATCGATCTTCATATCAGTATGAATCATAGATCAAGGGAGTTCACTTTAGAGGTTGGCACAGATGCAGGTACATACTCGCAAGGAGAGAGGTGAAAAACAAACTCTGCTTCTGCCAGTATCTGCTCCCAAGCACTGAGCATGCACACAGCAACCAATGCCAATGAATGCTACACCTATGAAATCAGACCAGCATCTTGACTGACTGACACAGACACACACAGGCAAGGTTTGGAATAGTGACAATAGGTCCAGGCCAACATTTATCCTCTGGCAATACCCTCAATGGGTAATTTCACCATTGGTGCGTTGTTCTTGGTGGCAGTTTGCTGTGGACAAAGTGCCTGGCATGTATCCCGCATTACAACAGTAACTGCTTCAAAAAGGACTTCCTTTCAGGTGAAGCACCAGGGACATCTCATAGGTGTCAAAGGTAGCAACAAACAGAAAGATCATATTCTCCTTCTTTGAGTATCTGCCCCCAAACTGCGAAAGGGCTCAAGTGCTAGGAGTACTTAACACATCAGACCAAAGGACACAACCCAACTCACCTTCAGTTGTTGATCCTACAAATAGATTAAGGGCAAAAGAGTAACTAGGGAGAAAGTAGGGCCTCCTAAAGATCATCAAGACCATCTATGTGTGGAACCACAGGAGATGGGGGAGATATTACACGAGTATTTTGTGTCAGTATTTACTGCGGAGAAGGACATGGGAGCTAGGGAACTTGGGGAAATAAATCATGATGTCTTGAAAAGTGTCCAAAATACAGAAAAGGAGGTGCTAGACGTCTTAGGTCAAAAGGCGGATAAATCCCTGGGGCCTGATCATAGTTTCAAACAGTGTAGTAAAAGGCCCTTCAGCCCATTGAGTCTGCACCATGAAAGTGCACTAATCTCAATTTCCTGCACTTGTCCCATATCCTTGAATGTTGTGACATTCGAAGTACTCATCCAAATATTTAACGCAAGGTTTCCAGCCTCCACTACCTTCCCAGGCAGTGCATTCCAGTTTCTCACCACCCACTGAGTCAAAATGTTTTTTCCCCCCAAATTCCCTCCGAATCTCCTGCCTCTTACCCTAAAACACTGCCCCCTCGTGACTGACACCTCAACCAAGGGGCACAGCTGCTCCCTGTTCACCCTGTCCATATCCCTCAAATCGTATAGACCTCAATCACATACTCCCTCAGTTTTCTCTGCTCTAGAGAAAACAATCCAAGTCTAGCTAGTCTCTCCTAATATCTCAATTTCTCCATCCCAGGCAACATCCCGTGAACCTCCTCTGTACCCCCTTCAGTGCTATCACATCCCTCCTGTACTGAGGTGACCAGAACTGCACACAGTACTCCAGCTGTGGCCTGACCAACGCTCGGTACAACTCCAACATGATCTCCTTGCTCTTATACTCTATGCCACAACCGATGAAAGCAATTGTCCATATGCTTTCCTATTCATGTGCTACAAAGAAAACAAAGAACAAAAAATAATTACAGTACAGGAACAGGCCCTTTGGCCCTCCAAGACTGTACCCACATGCTGCCCGTCACAACTAAAACTCCCTACCCTTCCAGGGACCGTATCCCTCTATTCCCATCCTTTTCATGTATTTGACAAGACACCCTTTAAAAGTCACTACAGTATCTGCTTCCACTACCTCCCCCGGCAGCAAGTTCCAGGAACCCACTACCCGGTGTGTAAAAAACCTGCCTCGTACATCACCTTTAAACCTTGCCCCTCACACCTTAAACCCATGGCCCCTGCTAACTGACTCTTCCACCCTGGGAAAAAGCTTCCGACTGTCCATGCCCTTCATAATCTTGTAGGCCTCTATCAGATCGCCCCTCAACGTCCAATGAGAACAAACCAAGTTTCTCTAACCTCCCCTCATAGCTAATGTCCTCCATAGAACATAGAACATTACAGCGCAGTACAGGCCCTTCAGCCCTCGATGTTGCGCAGACCTGTGAAACCAATCTGAAGCCCATCTAACCTACACCATTGCCTTATCATCCATATGTTTATCCAACGACCATTTAAATGCCCTTAAAATTGGCGAGTCTATAACTGCTGCAGGCAAGGCATTCCATGCCCTTACTACTCTCTGGAGTAAAAAACCTACCTCTGACATCTGTCCTATATCTATCACCCCTCAATTTAAAGCTATGTCCCCCCGTGCTAGCAGTCACCATCCGAGGAAAAAGGCTCTCACTGTCCACCCGATCTAATCTTCTGATCATCTTGTATGTCTCTATTAAGTCACCTCTTAACCTTCTTCTCTCTAATGAAAACAGCCTCAAGTCCCTCAGCCTTTCCTCATGAGACCTTCCCTCCATACCAGGCAACATCCTGGTAAATCTCCTCTGCACCCTTTCCAATGCTTCCACATCCTTCCTATAATGTGGCGACCAGAACTGCACGCAATACTCCAAGTGCGGCCGCACCAGAGTTTTGTACAGCTGACCTCACGGCTCCGAAACTCAATCCCTCTACCAATAAAACCTAACACACCGTACGCCTTCGTAACAACCCTATCAACCTGAGTGGCAACTTTCAGGGATCTATGCACATGGACACCAAGATCTCTCTGCTCGTCCACACTACCAAGAATCTTACCATTAGCCCAGTACTCTGTATTCCTGTTACTCCTTCCAGAGTGAATCACCTCACACTTTTCCGCATTAAACTCCATTTGCCACCTCTCAGCCCAGCTCTTCAGCTTATCTATGTCCCTCTGTAACCTGCAACATCCTTCCGCACTATCCACAACTCCACCGACTTTAGTGTCATCCGCAAATTTACTAACCCATCCTTCTGTGCCCTCATCCAGGTCATTTATAAAAATTACAAACAGCAGTGACCCCAAAACAGATCCTTGTGGTACACCACTAGTAACTGAACTCCAGGATGAACATTTCCCATCAACCACCACCCTCTGTCTTACAGCTAGCCAATTTCTGATCCAAACCGCTAAATCACCCTCAATCCCATGCCTCTGAATTTTCTGCAATAGCCTACAGTGGGGAACCTCCATACCAGGCAACATCCTGGTAAATCATTTCTGTACCCTCTCCAAAGCCACCACATCCTTCTGGTGGTGTGGCGACCAGAAATGAATACAATATTCCAAATGTGGCCTAACTAAGTTTCTATAAAGCTACAACATTACCTGTTTAATTTTTAAACTCAGCACCCCAGCCAATGAAGGCAAGCATGCCATATGCCTTGTTGACTACCTTCCCCACCTGCGTTGCCACTTTCAGTGATCGGTGTACCTGTACACCCAGATCCCTCTGCCTATCAGTACTCTTAAGGGTTCTGCCATTTACTGTATAAGAGTGATTGGAATTTGAATTCCATCGGGCGTGGTGGGATTTAAACCCAGGTCCCCAGATTAGATTAATAATATAGAGATAATACAACTAGACGATCACCTACCCAGCGCTCTGCCAACTTCAGGGATCTGTGAATAATTAGCCCAAGATCCCTCTGTTTCTCTAAGCCTCCCACTGTCCTATCATTCACTAAGTACGCCCGCATCCTGTTTCATCTTCCAAAGTGGATGACCTTGTACTATCAAGGTTAAATACCAACTGATCAACCAGTCTATATCTTCCTGTAACCTACAACCATCTTCCTCGCTGTTAACCACTCTACCAATCTGCGTGTCAACTGCAAACTTGCTTAACATTGCCCCCACATTTTAATCTATGTCATTTGTGTGCACAACAGACAAAAAGGGTCCCAAGTGCTGATCCTTGTGGTACACTACTGGACACCAGCCTCCAATCACTCAAACAGCTTCTACCACTACCCTTTGTATCCTACCACTAAGCCAATTTCCTGATCATCTTGCCAAGTTTCCCCAATTCCATGTGCTTTAACCTTCTCAGTTACCCGTGTGGGATCTGGTCAAAAGCTTTGCTAAAATCCATTTAAACTATATCAACTGAACTTCCCTCATCCACACACGTGAGCACATTTTCAAAAATTTCTAAAATTAAACACTAAATGGTAGGCCTAGGGAGTGTTCCCCAACAAAGAGGCCTAGGGGTGCAGGTACACAGTTCCTTGAAAGTGGAGTCCCAAGTATACAGGATGGTGAAGGCGGAGTTTGGCACACTTGCCTTCATTGGTCAGCATACTGCGTATCGGAGTTGGGATGTCATGCTGCGGCTCTACAGGACGATGACGAGGTCACTTTTAAAATACTGCCTACAATTCTGGTCCCCCTACTATAGAAAAGATGTTGTTAAACTCAAAAGGGGTTCAAAAAAGATTTGGTTTAGAGGGATTGGAGGGTTTGAGCTATATGGAGAGGTTGAGTAGGCGGGAGCTACTTTCTCCGGAGTGTCAGAGGCCGAGGTGTGACCTTATAGGGGTTTATAAAATCATGAGGAGCATGGATAAAGTGAATATCCAATGTATTTTTCCCACGGCAGGGGAGTCCAAAACTAGAGGGTACAGGTTTAAGGTGAGCAGGGAAAGATTTAAAAGGGACCTGTGGGGCAACTTTTTCCACACAGAAGGTGGTGTGTGTATGGAACAAGCTGCCAGAGGAAGTGGTGGAAGCTGGTAGAATTACAACATCTAAAAGGCATCTGGATGGGTATGTGGGTAGGAAGGGTTTAAGAGGGAAACGGGCCAGATGCTGGCAAATGGGACTAGATCCGTTTAGGATATCTGGTCAGCATGGACAAGTTGGACAAAAGGGCTTGTTTCAATGCTGTACAACTCTATAACTGGGGATGCTAGAAACCAGAAACAAAAACAGAAACTGCTGGAAAAATTCAGTAGGTCTGACAGCGTCTGCGGACAGAAATCAAAGGTTTACATTTCGGGTTGAGTGACCCTTCTCAGAACTGATGGATTTTCAGCCCCTTGAGCCAGTTCTGCTATTCAATTAAATTCCAGCTGATCTGTACGTTGTTTCATAGAATCACAGAATCCCTGCAGTGTGGAAGCAGGCTACTCTGCCCCAAATGTCCACACCAACCCTTCCCAAAGAAACCAACCCTTCCATGCTGTACAACTCTATAACTGGTGAGTGCTGGGTGGGACAAAGCCTATGAAACGCTGTTAGATCACTCCAGAAACATCTAAACCCACTGGTCCCAAAGTGGCTGCCATACAGATAGAGCAGCCTCCTGCTCTGCCAGGCTGAAGACTGATTCCACAGTTAACAATAGAAATGGTTGCCAAGTCAAAAAGAGAGTCTCCAAGCCTATCAATCAATAGGTATATATCCATCCTCGGATCCAATGAGTATTCCACTTTGAATCATATCAAAGCCAAGAGCAAACCCTCTTACTTCTGGCTAGAGGAGATGAGAATCCAGCAGAATTAGGACTGCTCAACTGTCTCCTTTCTGAGGGATACATTGACCACACAGCACTGACTGCCTCTATCACTTAGAGAAATCGCTACAGGGATGAGATCAGTTGGAATGTGACCAACTTTGAATTTACCCCACTGATCAGCTGCAACCTAGCTAAAACAAAAAAAAAAAAAAAAAGGAACTGTTCAGAACTAGGATACTTTTATTTCCTACAGTTCACTCTCATACATATTGCTGCATCAGGCTTGGCCTGGTAGCAACTTCCATCTCCATGGTACCACACACAGATATGCTTTCTCCAGTTACTCCTTTCCAGACACAACAACAAGAATGGGATGGGGCTGATGCCCTCTAGAACGGGCACAGAAGACCAAGGTCATTAACAGTAGAGAGGTGTTTGTAACAATCAGAAGTGATGATAGATGCCCACTTGGCAAGGTGAGCAAGTATGGGACCAGCCTCCGGGGAGCAACACAGACAGCTGACGCCTGTGCTGACTCCTCCAGACATGTACCCCCTCCCCCACAACCCGCGACCTCTGATAACCTTGCACGTGGGTATGACATTTGAAGCCCTGTGAATAACTGGAGATGTCCACAAGGCAAAGCCACTCGTTGCACCTTCACCAAGGCTCCTGGCTGGGACAGCATTTGCCAGCTACTAAACAACACTCACCTCTATCACTGTGAAGGCCAGAAGCTTTTAACCAGCAGATAGCCTAGAGACCAAAGCCCAAGTGGAAAGTGGTTGTGTTGTGGGGTGGAATACGTCAATAAATGGACCAAAGAGAGAAATGCGAATCTAGATCTAATCCTTGAATAATACACTACCAAAAAAAAAAAAGGCCATGCTGCTCGTCATGAGTGCCCCAACTCCTAGGTGGAAGAGTGGAAGAGTGCAGAGTCTCAGCTGCTCTGTTCTTTCCCCAGAGCCTGCAGTGTTTGTTGATTTCAAGCTTTTGTCCAACTTCCTTTCGAAAATTACCAATGAATGTTTTTTCCACTCACACATCAGTGACACCCACCCCTCCCAAAACCCTTTAAAACCCATGCTGGACCAGAGCAACTCACTGTACAAACTGGCTTCCATATAGTAACCAGGTGATATCCCCTCATCACAGGGGGGCACTGGTTTGCAAAGCAGTGTAATGCCAACAGTGTGGGTTCAAGCCCCAACACCAGCTGAGGTTACCACTCTCCTGATCTCCCCTCACCTGGAGGGGAGGTGACACACACAGAACACACACTGTGCCTTTCGGTTACTGACCCTCCCACCACTGGACACAGTTTCTCCCAATTTTCCTGATAGAACAGATACACCCCCAAATTGCTCTTTGAAATGGAGACAGTACCAGGAGTTTGTGTACGTATCAGGAGATGCCTTGGTCTAAGATATTGATTCATCATTTCCAATTAACAAGGTAATTGTGGGCTCAAGCACAGATTTTCCCAATGCACCTAGACTGTTTTCGACAAGCACGGGAACATGTCAAATAAACATACAGCCCCAGCAGTTAACACTTTGTTGATATGTACTTTGCAGCCCAAACATACATATAATTGCATTTACCTTGTCCAGAAAGGTGAGCTTCTGCTTAGTCCTTGCGTCCAAGATCTCCACCTCAAAGAAAACACAAGCTTTTTTAGACTTCTTCTGCGATTTGAGGGGACGGCTGGGTAGAATCAGCCCGTTAGCCAACAGCAAGTTTGGCTCTGGCAGCATCACGCTCATATCCACTTCCATTCTAATCAGTCCCACTCTAAAAGTTTAACCTTTCCCCCTCTCTTTCCAAATGGAGGAGATTCTCAAATTGAAAATACAATAAGGAGAACAGAGCAAAAATAAAAAAAGTTCTGCTGCCTGAGGTACAGTGAGCCACGATAAAACCCGGTCATCTGCAGCTTCTAGACAGGACAGCTCTAAAAAGGAGACTGCCTGAGGGGAGGTAACCCGATAGCCTTGGAATGTGAGCTCCTGACAACTCTAACTAAATATAATCCAATTAAACAGCAGCAGAACATCTGGGACTCCAAGGGTTGAGTGAATTGGAGAAATGTACTCAGATTTTATTTCGGAATCAAACCAACTGGTAGTGCAAGCAGTCAGGGCGCCTGAGACCACACATGGTCAGGGGTAAGCATCCCCGCTGTGTCCCAGAATTCTGAGACAGAAGAGTGCAGTCCTCACCAAGGGCACCAGGTACCGGCACAATCGATGAGCCAGGAGCATTTTCACCTGGATATGGTATTGGCATGGGTCAGCAGGATGTCCAAAATCCCAGGCAACCACCAGACCACAGGACAAACTTCATCCAACCAAGCCTTTCTGCCCAACCAATTTATGCTGGTGTTTATACTGCACACTCTGCCATCCCCGTATCTGCTTATCTCAACAGGACGCAAACGTCTTTGCCAATGAGCATTTGCTTTACATGATGTCTTGGTGTGTTACTTTCACCCAAGGGGACCAGAGAGGAAGTTTACACAGATTTTTATTTACCCTGCCTCTGTAGTGGCCCTGGGGTTTTTCAGCCTAGTGAATGCAGGGTGGGGGGAACAGGGGTATTTGTTTAAGACAGGTCAGCCACTGCGGTCTAGGAGAGGTTTAATGGAGCAGCCAGCTTTCACTGCCAAGTTGTTTCATACATGTCAGAGATGCCTCCTGTTGTCTGAATGCCAGCTGACACTCAGCGTTAAGGAACACGAATGTCAAGGTTCACAAATGAAGAACCCTTGCACTCTACTGGCCACGGAAGGATGATGAGAGGGTAAACAGAACCTGGCCTGGGCAATCAAAAAATATACAACAAAAATCAGGTCAGGAGCTCAGCTGCACAAAATGACAAATACAGTTCCTTTAAAATTCAGAATCCACACACATTTCTAAAATGGCAACGCTCATGATCTTCTTTCAAATAGCTATCCTCTTCCCCCCCCACCCATAAATTATCAGATTCCATAAGCATGGGCTATCTATCACCTGACTGCACTGAGATCTGTGGCCGCTGCACCTTCCCATATAATCACACTCAAGGCAGTATCATAAACATTCCAAGGTGCTTTACAAAGGCGTTATCAAACAAAAATCTGATGCTGAGCCAAACCTCAAAAGGTTGGTCAAAAGAAGTAGGCTTTAAAGCAAGGAGGAAGAGGGAGAAGGGAATTCTGGAGCTCAGGGCCTTGGCAGCTGAAGGCACACGGTCAATAAAGCAGGAATTAAAACTGGATACGCACAAGAGGCCAGGCCATGGGGGAAAAGCAAATATCACAGCTCCATAGGGCTGGAGGAGGATATAAGGAGGGGCAAAAGCGTTAACTTGTGGCACTGGGAAAGAGGATCCCTTGATGCAGAGCTATAGAAAATAGGAAAAGAAGAGCATCTATATAATTTTCTTCAGCTGCATTCTAATTGTATTGAAGTTATTGTTCTGGATATGCTGACAAAAATGCGATAATTGAATGGTCTTAAATTGAGTACTTTACTGGACACAAGACAGCAGACTTTGACTGTTTTCTTTAGCACTAATTAAATGAGAGTGCAATGGTGTGTGTGGGGGAAAGGGGGTACGCATGTCTGTCTGTGCATGCAGGTGTGGGTGAAGACAATGAGTAGCCCCACAGCACAGCCTGCATGTACACACAGCCAGGCAGTACTGGGATATCTCTACCTCGCAGGAATTTTGTGGTCCTGGAGATTTGAATACAGCTATTCTTGACAGTGTTGCCTCATATCCTGACTCTCAAACCGAGGTTTGTCAGTGTCAGCATCTTGGGACTCTTACAAGTGACAGCGAGAACAGTTTTAAACATCCTATGTGGCGAAATGAACTAATACCTCACTAGGAAGAGATTCTTATTTCATGCCCCGATATGGCTGATGAGCAAGTTTCACTGCAGACAGGCCTCTGGAGACCTTTGCAATCACAAGCCTGTGAAAGCAAGCAGAGGCCTGCGTTAATGCGCTAATGGCACCTTACGCGCAGCTGTTAAAACAGAGCACTGAGCTCAGCTTGTGTCAGTCATATTAATAGAAGCCACAGGCAGGACAAACACAGTGGGCAGCGCACAGGAGAACAAACGACCATCACACACCCGTACTTCACAAAGGAGACCAAACCATGTAGCCGAAACGGATTTTTATTGGGAACTGTGGCTCCATAATCATCCCACAAACAGTAAGCTACCCAATGCTTTAATCTATCAACTAGAACAGATCATGCTATTGTTTTTAAAATGCTGCAGATGGTTTGGGAGAAAGGTTTCAGCAGGTACAGAGTGTAAATGGGGTCCTAGAAGTAAAATTCTGCAAGTATAATTCTTTCACTGCTTTGCAACACTTTGGCTCTGGGCTGGACTTGGAACCAAGTTAAGAATAAATAAAACAGACTCTTCAAGAATGAAAACCTTTTAAGACAGACGTCACCGAGTTTTCCGCAGTGAGTCAGGACACAAAACTCTTGACACATGGTCAGACCTAAACTAACTGGTGTTTTATATAGAAACTCAAGGAGGCGGCGGTGTGGGACCAGAAGAGAAGGAAGAACAATCGTGGCTTTAAGGAGCTGCCACTGGTGTTCCGTCGAAACTTTCTCTGACAGAGATTGCTGGGTTTAAGCGGCTACAACTGGGTCATTTTCACATTGTCACGCCCTTACATCAGGGCAGTCAAAACAAAAAAAAAAAGGAGCACTTCAACAGCATACTTGGTATTTTACCAAATTGTAAACAGTCTAAAACATTTCCAGTCACTTAAACCCAAGCAGTATCAGTTGGGGAAGGACATAAGGCAGCTGTATACAAATGTTCTCATACTGCCAACTGCCGAGTGCTCCTCAGACTGAGCAACATAAATTCCATGACTGTTTTCAAGCCATATTCGAGCTTCATGCATAATATATCGTCCAACAGGTTTATTTGAAATCACAAGCTTTCAAAAAAAAAAAAAAAATGCACTGCTCCTTCCACAGGTGACAAAGCAGCAATTTCAAATAAACCTGTTGGACTATAACCTGGTGTCATGTGACTTTCGACTTTGTCCATCTCTGTCCAACACCGGCACCTCCACGTGATGAACAGTAGTCAAGTAACAAAAGTGTTCTATAAAATGTGAACAGCCTGAGCAATGTTTGGAAACCAATACATTCAGGGGGAAACAGGTGCTGCAAGATCTTTGGTTCCCAAGACTCTGCACCTCTGAAACTTTTGTCAAGTCACGTGCAGGTTTACTATAAAGTAATGTTGCTGCATGCTGTAATCATCACTAGGTATGGTAATGATCACTGCGTACAGTACTGATCGCTGGTGATCAGTCAGTGCATGACTCCACTACAAGGGGAGCCCACTATTCTAGAAGTAACAGGTGGTTGAAAGTGAACAAGTCGAAGTTTGACTTTTATTTTTGAGTAAAGTTTGCAGACAACGCAAAGCTGAGTGGGAAGGTGAACTGTGAGGAAGATGCACAGATGTTTCAGTGTGATTTGGGCTACATGACTGAGTGGGCAAATGTGTGGCAGATGAAGTATAATGTGGATAAATGTGAGGTTATCCACTGAAGTTTAGAAACATGAGGAGCAATCTCATAGAAACCAATAAAATTCTAACAGGACCAGATGGAGTAATTGCAGGAAAGATGTTCCCAATGATCAGGGAGTCCAGAAGCTGCGGAGGCACTGTCTAAGGATATGAGGTAGCGCATTTAGGACTGAACGGAGGAGGAAATTTCTTCACCCAGATAGTGGTAAACTTGTGGAATTTTCAGCCACAGAAAAAGTGGTTAGGGTCAAAACATTGAAACGTTTCAACGCGGAACTCGAGATGGTTCTTACTGCTAAAGGGATCAAGGAATAGAAGGAGCAAGTGGGAACAGAGGACTGAGTTGGATTATCAGCCATGACCCTATTGAATAGTAGAGCAGGCTCAAAGGGCCGAATGGCCTACTCTTGCTCCTATTCTCTAAGTAATTCTGATGTAGCATCAGAAGATGAACTCTGTCAGGCCTCAAATATGACTTTAGGGTAGTTAGGGTAGTGCAAGTTAAAAGGATGGCTTTGCAAAAGTTCCAGCGATTGGGAGTGTTTTAGTCAGCTGTAAACCATCCACAAAGACAGATTCTCTTTGTCGGGGGAAAAGGGACAACCAGCCTAAACTATCTATCAGCGGTGTGAAAAATCTACTGCATTGGAAAGCAGCATGATTTATAGGCTTACAAAATATAAAAAGTTGGCAGACTGAGGAAAGCAACAACATACTTTGCCTCATAAGTCGTCAGAGTGTTATGTATTTCTGGAAAGGAGGTACCTGTAAGCTGTTTGCACAGGAAACCCCACACTGAAGCCCTAACAGGTATATAGGGCAATCATAAACGGGAGGACTAACTGAGATATTGAGCTCCCTGCCTCCTAGTGCACTGGTCCTAGTAGTCACTGGACTACATAACATCATTGGAGATTCAATCAATAGTTACTGTAAAGAACTCAACTTCAGATAATTTGAGAGGTTTAAGCAGTTACCAACGCCTTTCGTGGAAATGCAACAGACTTTTAAATCACATAGATCACTCCAAGTAGGGTGGAACATTGCAATTTCATTGGGGTAACTGAAAATTAACCACCCAAAAGAGTAGTTCATCTATCACACTAACAAAGGTGCCCAAAAACAAGCTCAGGGAGGACATAAGCCTTCCATGGAGCACAAGGGCATGCTGGCCAATTATTTCCTTTATCGCAATCAGCACAAGAGAGAAAAAGCTGGGTTCTGTCATCGGCAACATTTGTTGACAGCTAATTTCACCTGCCCTTTTGGAATACAGATGGAAAGCGGAGAACAAGACACAGGGAACAAGAGATTTGAGGAAGTGCAGGCAAGTAGGAAGAGGCTAAAATAATCTGGAAGGAGGCCTTCATCAATCAATATTGCTGAAAACAAACAGCTTGCTTTTATGTGGCACTTCTGACACAAAACTTTGAAGTGTTTCACAGTAAATGAATTTTTCTGGAAGCACACAAGTGATACAAGGTCCGGATTCCAAAAGCTCAGTTAAGGAGGTAGGTTTTTAAAGGAGTGGCTTAAAGAAAGGGAAAGTCAGAGAGATTTAAAAGGAGAAAATTCTGGAGCTTATGGCTCAGACGCTACTCAACAGTGTAGATATTGCAGACAGTCATCTGAGTGGAAGTTCACATCTAGGGAGGGCCTGAATGATCTCAAAGACAAGACCAACAGTTTTAAAATAAAGATGATGTTTAACTGGGAGCTAATGTAGGTCAGTGAGCCACACGGGCAAGAGGCAAATGGTAGCAGAATTTTGACAAGCTCGGCTATTGAAGGATAGGATTTGGGAGAGTGTTTCAGGCAGGAATGTGCTGGAACAGCCAAGTGTATGGGTAATAAAAGCATGATGAGAATTTCAGCAGAAAAAGCAGAAGGAAGAATAATTGATCTTTGGAATAGCAAGATTATACTTTCAGAAACATACATATCACTGGCCATCCATTTATAGAGTCATAGATTACTTTTTTAAACATAGCTGCGGAATTGTTGACATAACAGAAGCTCAGTAAATTTCAGCTCATCCAAAACTATACTTCCCCTTCCTTCCAACTCCCGCACCATCCTGACCTGTCCCACTCATAACCCTTAAACTCGGTTCTACAGCTGCTCCCTGAATGGCAACACCTCCATTTTCCAATTTTCTCCTGGGTTTTCAAATTCCTCCTTATTACTGTAATCTGCTAGGAGCCTCTGCATTACAGCTGAGGAGGGAGAACAGGCGAGTGGGTCCAATTGAGAGCTCTTCTGAACAGCCACAATGGGCAAAAATGAATCAAACAGCCTCGTGGCTCAGTGCATTGTTCTCTCTTGTACATTCTTGATTTGACCACTAGTGGCCATGCCTTCACCTGTCTAGACATTAAGTTTGGAAATTCCTTCCTAAATTGAGTTGAGAAAACAGTTAACAAAGCATCGCAGTTATTAATAAGGCTATAGAGAACACACTCATTACCACCTTTGCAAAGGCAGTCAAGATGGGCAATAAATACAGGCCTCACCACCAGCTCTTGAACAAAAATGTTTAAAGGGCAGGAAATTACATTGAATTTGCGTAAGACAATAGTTTGGCCTCAGCTGAAGTATTATATATAATTCTGGGCACTACAATTTAGGAAGGTATTGGACAGACAGTGCAGAAGAGACCTACAGGAATGAAATTCCTCATCCTCGGAACTGCTGAAGACGACAAATTGGAGAAGCTGGGACTGGTTTTTCGTGGAGCAAGCTGAGAAGAGATTTGATAGAGGTGTTCAAAGATCACGAGGGGGTCTGGACTGAGTAGAAAGAAACAGTCACAATTGTGAAAGGATCAAGAATGAGCATGTATCAGGTTCAAAGCAATTGATAAAAGCAAAGAAGTAAAAAGTAGTGGGAGGGAAAGTTTTTCCACACAGTGAGTCGTCAGGGTCTGAAATTCACTGCCAGAGAGCATGTGTGGTGGCTCAGTTCAATAGAGGCTTTCTAAAGGAAACTGGACTGTTATTTGAAGGGAATTAAAGTGTACGATATATGGGGAGAACGTATCAGATTGATAAATAAGAAAGTCATTTGTTTAGAGACCCAGCATAGACACAATAGGCCAAATAGCCTCCCTCTGAGCTGCTGTAAAAGTCTCAGCCTCTTCCTCCCTTAAAACTTACATTTTTGAGGAGGTTTTGAATCATTTACTCTAATATCCGTGTGCTGCTCAGGGTCAAATGCTCTTGACAACGTTTCTCAAAAGCGTATTGCTATATTTTACTATGTCAACACAAAAAAGCAGTACACAAAGCTTATTCATTTATGGAATGTGGATGCTGCCCATCCCTAATTGCTTTTCAATTGAGTGGATTGCTCAGCCATTTCAGGAGGGTGGTTAAGAGTTAACCACATGGCTGTGGGTCTGGAGTCACATGTAGGCCAGACTAGATTACTTCCCTGAAAAGGGCAGCAGTGCACAAGTTTTTTTTTGAAAGAAACAACTATACAATTGTCATGGTCACCAATATATTCCCAGATTTATTCATTCAAATTCAGCAAGCTGTGTTGGCATTTGACTGCTCGTCCCCCAAAACATTAGCCAGACCCGCTGAGCCTGTCGAGCAATTTCTGCTTTATTTCCCCGATTTCCAGCATCCGCAGTTCTTTCGGTTTTAACTAGTCCCGGCCTTTAAGATTACTAGCCTAGTGACACTATACCACCACCTCCCGTTGCACTTCAACAGAATTCGCTGGGTGCAAAGTACCTTGAAGATGTTGTGAAAATGCAATTTGTACATTACCATTTAAGGACTGCAAAACGCATATTACAGTTTCTCTACATCCTGGGGTGATGCTGCTCAATATAGTCCACTGATCCAACTACTGAATGCGTCCTGGCCCATTAGAAACCATGCACATGCTTTCAGGCAGGACAGATTGTCAAAGGCCAAGGAACTGTTAAACCCTGGGGAGGGTGGGACGGACAGCACATAAAATCATTTATGGAGATGAGGGAAGATATTAAGCCAGTATTTCACCTCGGTATTTACTGTAGAGAAGGGCATGGAAGCTAGACAACTTGGAGAAATAAACAGTGATGTCTTGAAAAGTGTCCAAATTACAGAAGTGGTGGTGCTGGATGTCTTAAAATGATACAGGTGGATAAAATCCCCAGGACCTGATCAGGTGTATCCCAGAACTTTGTGGGAAACTAGGGAAGTGATTGCTGGGCCCCTTGCTGAGATATTTGTATCATTGACAGCCACAGGTAGAGGTGCTAGGAGACTGGAGGTTGGTTCATGCGGTGCCACTACTTAAGAAAGGTGGTAAGGAAAGCCAGGGAACTACAGACCAGTGAACCGTGGCAGGTAGGTTGTTGGAGGGAATCCTGAGGGACAGAATTGATATGTATTTGGAGGGCAAGGACTGATCAGGGATAGTCAACACGGCTTTGCACGTGGGAAATCATGTCTCACTAACTCGGTTGAGATTTTTGAAGTGACAAAGAGGGCTGATAAAGGCAGAGCGGTGGATGCTGTCTATTGGGACTTCAGTAAGGCGTTCAACAAGGCTCCACATGGTAGCTTGGTTAACAAGGTTAAATCACATGGAATATAGGGAGAACTAGCCATTTGGATTCAAAATTAGCTTGAAGGTAGAAGACACAGGGTAGTGGTGGAGGGTTTTTAAATCAGACTAGAGGCCTGTGACCAGTGGTGCGCCTCAATGATCGGTGCTGGGTCCACTGTCCTTTTGTCATTTATATAAATGATTTGGATGCAAATATAGGAGGTATGGTTACTAAGTATGCAAATGACACCAAAATTGGAGGTATAGTGGACAACGAAGGAGATTACCTCAGAGTACAAGAGGATCTTGATACGATGGGCCAATGGGCGGCACGTGGAGTTTAGTTTAGATAGATGTGAGGTGATGTATTTTGGAAAGGCAAATCAGGGCAGGACTTGTACATACACTTAATGGTAGGGTCCTGGGGAAGTGTTGCTGCACAAAGAGATCTTGGAGTGCAGGTTCACAGTTCCTTGAAAGTGGAGTCCCAGGTAGACAGGGTGGTGAAGATGGCGTTTGGTACACTTGTCTTTACTGGTTAGTGCACCGAGTGCAGGAGTTGGGAGGTCATGTTGAGGCTATACAGGACATTGGTTGGGCCACTCTTGGAATACTACGTTCAATTCAGGTCTCCCTGCTATAGGAAGATATTGTTAAACTTGTGAGAGCTCAGAAAAGATTTACAAGAATATTACCCAGGTTTCAGCTATACGGAGAGGTGGAATACACCACAGAAACTGGCCTTTCAACATATGGTGTTGTGCCAAACATGATGCCAAATTAAACTAATCCCTTCTCCCTCCCCATGGCCCATATCCCTCCATCCCTTGCATATCCATGCGCTTATCTAAAAGCCCCTTCAAATGCCCCTACTGTATCTGCCCCCACCACTACCCCTGGCAGTATGTTCCAGACTCCTAACAATCTAAGAAACTTGCCCTTCACGTCTCCTCTGAAATTGCCCCCTCTCACCTTAAAGGCATGCCCCCTAATATTAGACATTTCAACTCTGGGGAGAAAAAAGATTCCGAGTATCAACCCTATCTATGCCTCTCACATAGACTTCTATCAAGTCTCGCCTCAGCCTCCGCTGCTCCAGAGAAAACAATCCTGGTTTGTCCAGCCTTTCGTTATAGCTCAGACCTTCTAATCCAGGCAGCGTCCTGGTAAAACTCTTCTGCATCCTCTCCAAAGCCTCCACATCCTTCCTGTAATGTGGTGACCAGAACTGAATGCACTACCTTTAAGTGTGGCCTAACCAAAGTTTATAAAGCTGCAACATTACTTCCCAAGTCTTGTAACTCAATTCCCCGACCAGAAGAGGCGAGCATGTCATATGCTTTCCTTACCACCCCAGTTACTTGTGTGGCCACTTTCAAGGAGCTATGAACTGGAACTCCAAGATCCCTCTGTACATTAATGTTGTTAAAGGGTCCTGCCATTAACTGTACATTCCCTTAACATTTGATCTTCCACACTTGCCCAGATTAAATGCCAGCTACCATTTTTCCGCCCATATCTGCAACTAATCTAATATGCCGTTATATCCTTTGGACAACCTTTTATACTATTCACAACTCCCCTGATCTTTGTGTTCTCTTGAATAGGCTGGGGCTTTTTCCCTGGAGTGTTGAAGACTGAGAGGTGACATTATACAGGTTTATAAAATCATGAGGGGCATGGATAGGGTGAATCCAAAACTATAGGGCATAGGTTTAAAGTGAGAGAGAAAAGGTTTAAAAAGGGACTTAAGGGGCAACTTTTTCACACAGATGGTGGTGCGTGTATGGAATGAGCTGCCAGAGGAAGTGGTGGAGCCTGGTACAATTACAATATTTAAAAGGCATCTGGATGGGTACATGAATGGGAAGGGTTTATAGCGATATGGGCCAAATACTGGTAAATGGAAGTAGATTAATTTAGGATATCTAGTCTCCATGGAAGAGTTGGTCTGAAGGGTCTGTTTCTGTGCTATACAACTCTATGACTCTAATTTCTCGTACAACAGGACCCAGCTCTTAAAAAATATTGTTGAGTGTTACTCTTGTGGTCCAATCCTTAGCGGTCTTACTCAAGTTGGTAGATCGTGGGTTCAAGCCCCATCATACAAGCTGACAGGATCTAGTGGCAGTTCAGAGGTAATGTAATCATTACTACAATGTAGGAACTGTAGTAGTGTTCCTACTGTTGGGAAAAGCAGCCAGTGTGTGCAGAGCAAGATCCCACACAAACGGATAAACAAACTGTTATTTCAGTGATGCTCAATGAACATTGGTAGGGAAGCCAGAGAGAGAGAAAAATCACAGCACTGCTGATAGTGGGATACTTCAAAAGCTGCAATGCAGTCAGCCTGGATGTTTGTGCTCAAGTCTTTGGCATGAGATTATAACAAATCGACCTTCTGAATCAGAGACAGGAGAGCTAACCTACAGCTGATATACGGCAAGAATGGTGGTACAGTGGTTAGCACTGCTGCCTCACAGCACCAAGGACCCGGATACAATTCCGCCCTCGGGTGACTGTCTGTGTGGAGTTTGTACGTTCTCCCCACGTCCGAGTTGGTTTCCTCTGGGTGTTCCGGTTTCTTCCCACAGTCTAAAGATGTGCAGGCTAGGTGGATTGGCCATGCTAAATTGCCCGTAGTGTTCAGGGATGTGTATCTTAGGTGGATTACAGGTGGATGGGTCTAGGTGGGATACTCTGAGGGTCAGTGCGGACTTGCTGGGCTGAAGGGCCTGTTTCCACACTCTAGGGATTCTTTGGAAAGAACCAGGGGTCATCAAACTTGCCTCTGCTTGAAAGCCATCGTTCCCAGAGCATATCCCAAGACAACAAATGCCTGAAACCATGCCAGTGTATATTTAGCCTGGCACAGTAACATGCTGTTTGATGTGGATGAATTCAGGATATCAGGTTTATACCTCTGCACAGACAGATGGAATTCAGCTCAGAAATATACTTCTACCAGCTTCAAACAATCCTTCCTGTGAATTAGCACCCTCGTGCTGCAGAAGCTGCTTGAAGCATCCCTCATGCTTTGCTGTGAATTCATGCTGAACTCCCCGTTGAGGGCTAGAGGTAGACCTGGGTAAACAGAACACTGTCGCATAATCCAATGTCACAGTATGTACAAGCTGGCAGCTTGAGGAAATACTCAACACAGACTACTCACATTCCTCCAACTTGCAAATTATGGAGCAACATTCAGGAGGGTTGGACAGGTCAAGTTATTACACAGCCTGGCTGGGTAGTGCATATTTGCAGAGTAATGGCTCAGATTAAGCATTCACATAAGTACTGTACAGCCTGGGTACGTGCTGCATTAACTGACTCCTTTTCCCTTACTAAGACTAGTTGGAGAGGATAGGTCTCTCGATACAGTCAGCCTCAGGCAGAGTCAGCTGGGATGCAATGGACAAACAACTCTCGACTGCTACAAAGCCCACCATCAGGGCATATTCTACAGACACATGGTTTGAAAGCACGGCTTGTTTTGATTTTTTGTTTTATTCATTCATGGGATGAGGGCATCACTGGCTAAGATAGCATTTATTACCCACTCCTAATTGCCCAGAGGGCAGTTGAAAGTCAATCACATTGCTATGTGTCATATGTAGGTCAGACCAGGTGAGGATGGCAGGTTCCTTCCTTAAAGGACATTAGTGAGACAGATGGGTTTTACCACAAATTGACAATGGACTTGCAGTCATCATTACACTCTTAATTCCACCATTTGCCGTGGCGGGATTAAAACCCAGGTCTCCAGACCATTGTTTCGGTGTCTGGATTAAGAGTCCAGTGATGATATCACTAGGCCATCGCCTTCCCCAAAGAGACCATCATGACTGATACTGGATTGCCTGGGTGACTGTGCCAGGGAGACAATTCTTGAAGGTCAGCTGTGGCTCACTGGTGACATTCTGGTCCAATGTAAGGTGGTTCTGGGTTTAACGTTTGCTCTAGAGGCTTGTTACTGCAAGGCCATAAGACCTATGAGGACAAATACACCATTTGGCCCATCAGATCCATTCCACCATTCAATGAGATCATGACTGATCTGATAATTCTCAATTCCACTTTGTTGCCTTATCCCCATAAGCCACTGATTCCCTTCCCGACTAGAAAATCGGTCTCAGCCTTGAACATACTTAATGACACAGCCTTCAGAGACCTCTGTGGTAAAGAATGCCACAGATTCACTCCCTTTGGAGAGAGAACAGGTGTATTTCATCATCCATCTTGAATGTACAACCCCTTACTATGAGATGATGTCTTCTGGTCCTAGACCCTTCCACAGGGGAAACAAACACACTGCATCAACCCTGCCAAGTCCCCCAACAATCTTGTTATGTTTCTTACAAGTGAGTAACACTGATACTTCCAGTAAAGTGCTGGAGTGCAGATTACCTGGTACATTATCAAATTTGCTGATTATGACAGTGATCACTCCTAAAACACCCAACTTGTGAGCCCTGGAATAGCCTGCAAAACCTGCCAATGGAGGCTTGCGGAACCAACTACATTAGGTTTAAATGAATGGTTGAAGCCTACAAGCATACATATGTACAGCACAGAAACAGACCTTACAGTCCAACTCATCCACGCTGACCAGATACCCTAAATTAAATTAATTTTGTCCAATTTGGCCCATATCCCTTTAAACTTTTCTTGTCCATATACCTATTAAATGTTGTAATTGTACCAGCCTCCACCACTTCCTCTGGTAGCTTATTCCATACACACACCACCCTCTGTTTGAAAATGTTCCCCCTCAGGTCCCTTTTAAAATCTTTCCCCTCTCATCTTAAACCCACACCCTCTAGTTTTGAACTCCCCTACCCTGGGGAAAAAAAAAGGTCACTTTAGCGATTTACCCTATCCATGTTCCTCATGATTTTATAAACCTATGTAAGGTTACCCATCAGTCTCCGATGCTCCAGGGAATATAGCCCCAGCCTATTCAGCTTCTCCCTATAGCTCAAACCCCTGAACCCTGGCAACATCCTTGTAAATCTTTTCTGAACCCTTTTCAAGTTTAACTGCATCTTTCCTAAAGCAGGGAGACCCAGAACTGAACACCGTCTTCCAAAAGTGGTCTCACCGATGTCCGGCACAAGCAGGGCTCCATTCACACTTTGTTGTATTACAAACACAAGACTACTTCAGGCTGGCAGACACCTGGGGTGAGACGTGTGGGGGATGTCAAGTACTACACCTGAGCTGGAGTACATTGTAGCGAGGTACCATGTAGGAGCAGAGCTGGATGAACATAGCAGGCCGAGCAGCATCATAGGAGCAGGAAAGCTTTACGTTTCGGGCCTAGACCCTTCATCAGAAATGCGCAGGAGGCTCTAGGCCCGAAACGTCAAGCTTTCCTGCTCCTATGATGCTGCTTGGCCTGCTGTGTTCATCCAGCTCCACACCTAGTTATCTCGGATTCTCCAGCATCTGCAGTACCTATTATCTCTAACCATATAGGAGCGGACTGGTCTCATATATAACAGGTATCTGGCAAAGTTTAGTAGTAACACATGGGTTGTACTTAATATCCTTTGCACCCAGTTATCCCCAGGCACCCTCCTCTGTTCACCTTCAGAGATCAGAACCCAGAAGCCTGCATGTTTTTTTTGAAACAGAACAAAGTTAGAGCATGGACTAACTACCCAGTCACAACAGTGAACAGAATTTACATTACACTTTTGAAACATTAAATCAAGAGAAAGGATTTCATATCTTTCCAGCAAGGAGGCACAGATGGTTGTTTTAATTTTTGAGTAACTCGACTCTCAGCTCTTTTCCTAAAAGCTACTGAAAAAGGTTCTCGCCTCAGCAATGAATGAATGGGGTCAAGTCCACACTCCCACCTAGTGATAGATTAAGGTACTGCAAGGAAGGGAATGCGTGCAGCAACATTACACATGGGTGCCTATCTAGGACACAACACTGCGGTGGGAGGCAAGCTGTTGTGCAAGCTCTTACTTTTTGTCTGCAATATTTATGTCAGTCACCTGCCCGGTTGGTCGCTGAGTGAAGTTCTTCAGCTACAGTGATATGCTTCAAGTACCATCCATAAAATAAAAGCAATATCCCAACGGCATTGCTCTCTGGCTGTCCGCAGCGTACGCAGTAGTTAATTTTCAATCCTTCCCAGATAATCTAATAGCAAGGAGGGCCATTCAGATAGTCTTCATACATTCAAATTCAGAAAAGCCTTACCATCTCGCCAAACTGTTGTTCAATCAATTCCTGATTTTTGCCACCATCACCAAACCACTGGGTGCATTTTGGATCAATCAACCTGAAGGAATATCTTAATTACCAATCCAGTAGCAATTAGCCAGTCACTAGTTTGGTTCCGTTAACATCAAACTGTTGCAGCAGAATTAGACTGAGTTGAACTGGTTCACATTAAAAACGTGCATTTACAACAGCAAAAAGTCCCAGGTGCTTCACTAGTGTGGTCCCAGACAGTAATCAATACTCAGGAAAAGATATTGAGAGATACTACAGATTCACCAGGATGTTGCTGGGACTAGAGGGTTTGATTTATAAAGAGAGGCTGGGGCCTTTTTACCCCCACTGGAGCATAGGAGGTTGAGGGGTGACATTATAGGGGTTTATAAAATCATAAAATCATAAAATCATGATGGGCCTGGATAAGTTGAATAGCAAAAGGTCCTTTCCGTGGGGTAGGAGGGCTCAAAATTAGAGGCCATAATTTTAAGGTGGGAAGAGAAAGACTTAAAGAGGGGCAATTTCTTCCACACAGAGGGTGGTTCGTGTGTGTAATGAACTGCCAGAAGAAGTGGTAGGTACAGGTACAGTTACAACATTTAACAGACATTAGGACAGATACATGAAAAGTCTAGATAGATATGGGCCAAAACGCAGGCAATGGGACTAGTTTAGTTTGGGAAACCCAGACAGCATGGACGAGTTGGACCGAAAGGTTTGTTTCTGTGCTCTGTGATGCTATGGTCAAAGAGGCAGGTTTTAGGAAAGAATTTCAGAACTAGGTATCTGAAGTTATAGCTGCAGAGGCAGGACAAAAAGGAGTGGGAGCTACGCAAGAGGCCAGAGCTAAAGGAACACGGAGTTCTGCACAGTTGTTTGTTATCTCAGAACAAATTCCTTTCAAAGCTGAAACATGCACATTTCTCCAATCCTCCCTCATTTCCAGATCGTCCATGTTATTTTTCTTCTTACAAAAAGAGAGTATTGGGATAAGCCAACAGTTTTTACATTTGCGCAGAGAGAGGTACTCTCTAGTTCCTTTATTCATTCACATGATGAGGGAGTCGTTGACTAGGCAGCATTTATTGCCCATCCCTAATTGGCGAGGGTAGTTCAGAGTCAACCACATTGCAGTGGGTCTGGAGTCACATGTAATCCAGACCAGGTAAGGATGGCAGTTTCCCTCCCTAAAGGGCATTAGTGAACCAGATAGGTTTTTCCAACAGTCGACAATGGACTCATGGTCATCGTTAGACTCTTAATTCCAGATATTTATTGAATTCAAATTCCACCATCTGCCAAGGTGGGATTTGAACCCGGGTCCACAGAACATTATCTGGGTCTCTGGATTAACAGTCCTCATCACAGTTTTAAAATCGGGAGTTGCCCTTTGAGGCCAGTGTCTCCCAGCTTTGGATTGATACAGAAGAGGGAGTATCTTTTCCATGTCCACCTTGTCAAGACCATTTAGGATCTTATAAATTTCAAACAAATCATCCCTCTCTTTTCTAAATGCCAGTGAAAACAAGCCCAGTCTGCCCAATCTTTCCCCACTCAGCAACTTACTCAATCCAGGTATCAAACATGTGAACTTCCTCTGAACTGCCTCCAATGCACTTCCATTCTTTCTTAAATAGAGATGAACACTGTACATAACATGTAAGAGGAGGCCTTATATAGCTGAAGTCAAACATTACTCCCTTACATCCAATTTCTTGGATAATAAAGAATAACGTGCCAGGTACTTTCTGAATCAATTTGCTGTAGCTGCCTACAAGCTTTTTGTGATTAATCCACTAGTGCACCGAGATCCCTCTGCACTTCAGATTATGAAGCCATGCCCCATTAAATACATTTTTTTACTCTTCCTGCCAAGAATGAAAAGTTCTCAATTTTCCACATTAAACTTCATCAGCCAGACTTCTGCCCACTCACTGAACACATCGATGTCAGTCCACATCTTGGCTGTATCACCCTCAACATGCTTTCCCATCTACCTTTGTCACCTGCAGGTTTAGCCATCATGCCTTCAATCTAAATCATTGATATGAATTGTAACAATCGAGGGCTCAACGTACAGCCATGCAGAACCCCCACGTGTCACATCCTGCCAATCAGAAACAGACCTAGGCTGGCTGTCAGAAAACAACCTTCAGTCCATACCCACTACACTGGGAGCTCCTCCTTTTTGCAATTACCTGTTCTATGGAATGTTAATTAATAGATACTGTAGCTATAAAAGCAGGCAGAGACTAGGATTTCTGTAACTCCTCTCCTAATATCCTCTTCACCAATCATCCACAGAAGGGTAGGCAGGTCTCTTGGTTTAACATCTTCAGATCTAGCGCCGTTGACATTGCCGCACATCCTCATGACCGCACTGCAACTGTCAGCCTGTATGATGCACTTTAAGTTGCAGTTGTGGGGCCTCAGCCTGCAGCTTGGCAACAGTATCGCCCACCAAGCAATAAAACCTCCATACAAAAACAAGAGATCCCATCTCCTTCACTTCCCTTTCAAAAAGGAAGTTTTTTTTCCGCTCCCAGCTCATTCCCAGATCTTTGTTGCCCGATTGCAAACTGCTTGCAGACAAGTGATTTACAGTGAGATATCAAAAAGGTTAAGTGGGCAAAGAATTGGCAAATAGAGCATAATGTGGGAAAATGTGAAGTTGCTCATTTTGGAAGAGAGAACAAAGGAACAGTTTTATTTAAGTGGAGAAAAACTGCAGAAAGCTGCAACACAGAGGGACTTGTGTATGAAACACAGAAAGCTAGCACATAGGGGCCTCAAGGAATCAGGAAAACAAATGGAATGTTGGCCCTTATTTAAAAGGGGTTGAAGTATAAGAGTAGGGAATTCTTACTGCAACTGTACAAAGTGCTGGTGGGACCACAACTGGAGTACTGTGAGCAGTTTTGGTTTCCTTATTTAAGGAAAGGTATCATTTTATTGGAGGTAGTTCAGAGAAGGTTCATCATGATCAGCCCTGGTATGGAGGGACTGTCTTATGAGCAAAGGGTAAACAGGTTGGGACTTTACTCACTGGAGTTTTGAAGAATAAAGAGATGATCTCATTGAAACATATAGATTTCTTAAGGGGCTTGACAGGTTAAATGCTGACAGGATATTTCCCCTCATGGGAGAGCCTCAGACCAAAGAGCATGGTCTGAGAATAAAGAGGTACTGCTTTCAGACTGAAATGTGGAGGGATTTCTTCTGAGGGTTGAGGGTCCTTGGAACTAATTGCCACAGAGAGTTGGTGTCAGAGTTTATTTAAGACTGAGGTGGATGGATTCTTCATCAGTTGGGAAAAATCAAGGGTTGTGGGAAAACACAGGCAAGTTTGAGGATTGTCAGGAATGTCGGATCAGCCACGACCCTATTGAACGGTGGAGCAGATGCCAAGGGGTGAGTGGCCTACTCCTGTTCCTATTTCTCATGCAGGCCGTGCATGAACACCAAAGCCTCTCAGAAGTAAAAACTGGGCACATTACTCAAGGTGTAGCCCAACAGTGCAGAGTCACATGTGCTTAAATACAAGCTGTTGCACTGGACAGCTACTCACTAAGTCACACGGTATACCCAACATTCATTGTCCGTCCCCAGCTGCAAGTGGAGATGATGACAAACCATCTTAACTGCTGGCTGACTTGACCACTTTACAGGGCAGTTTAACAGCCAACTGCGTTTAGGCTTGGGGCCCTTACCAGATAACAATGTCAGTTTTCCCTCCCTAAAAGGATATTATTGGATCACCTGGGTTTTCATGGCATTCTGGCAGCTTCATGATGATTTTTATGGTAGCAGCCTATTTATTTCACAGTTTGGATACATCACTACCTTAGTAATGCAGAACTCAGCATTTTGCTATGTTAATGGTCACAGTGGGTACGTATTTCGAGGCATCTCTTCCTCCCCGCTCCAACCAGTCACCAGGGACAGTTACCAGACAGGTGAAACACCATGGGGATACAGTAGTGTTCTGCAAGGTTCTACTTATCGGAGCCTGCTCTGCACAAACACAAAAGCAGGAAAATGACAGGATGATCTACAGATTGAGGGAAGTACATCCCTGTTCTCCTTTGAAGAGTGTATTGGCACAGTTTACATTATCCAGAGACAGGGCAGGAGAATCACCATTTCATCTGAAAAGTACCATTTCCTTCAGTACTGGACTGCCGGCCTATATTGTGAGCTCAAGTTTCAGGAGCGAGACTTGAACCCGAGGCCAACACTAACCTTGGGCTACAGCCTAGACAAGCAGTACAATACAGAGACATAGACTTAACAGCACATAAATAGACCCTTTGATCCAACTCGTCCATCTTGACCAGATGTTCTAGTCCTACCTGCCAGCATTTGGGCCAATTCCCTCTAAACCATTCCTATTCATGTACTCATCCAGATGTCTTCTAAATGTTGTAATTGTACCAACCTCCACCACTTACTTACTCACTCAGGCAGCTCATTCCACACACACACACACACACACACACACACACACACACACACACACACACGGTGGTGGGTGTGTGTGTGTGAAAAAGTTGCCCCTTAGGTCCCTTTTAAATCTTTCCCCTCTCACCTTAAACCTATACCCTCTAGTTTTGCCCCTCATGATTTTATAAACCTCTAGAAGATCACCCCTCAGCCTCTGACACTTCAAGGAAAATAGCCCCAGCCTGTTCAGCCTTTCCCTATAGCTGAAACCCTCCAATTCTGGGAACATCTTTGTAAATCTTTTCCGATCTCTTTCAAGTTTCACAACATCCTTCCTATAGCAAGATGAGAATTGCATGCTGTATTCCAAAAGTAGCCTAACCAATATCCTCGACAGCCACAACATGACCTCCCAACTCATACACTTAATACACTGAACAGTAAAGGCAAGCGTACCAAATGTCTTCTTCACTATCCTGTCTACCTGTGACTCCACTTTCAAGGAACTATGAACTTGCACCTCAAGGTCTCTTTGTTCAGCAACACTCCCCAGGACCTTACCATTAAGTGTATAAGTCCTGTCCTGATTTGCCTTTCCATTATGTAGCACCTCACATTTATCCAAATTAAACTCCATCTGCCACTCCTTGGCTCATTGGACCATATGATCAAGATCTCATCGTACTGAGGTAACCTTCTTCACTGTCCACTACACCTCCAAACTTACTAACCATAACTCCTAAGTTCACATCCAAATCATTTATATAAATGACATAAAGCCATGGAACCAGGACCGATCCTTGTGGTACACCGTTGGTCAGAGACCTCCAGTCTGAAAAGCAACTCTCCACCACCCTGTCTTCTACCTTTAAGACAGTTCTGTATCCAAATAGCCACCTCTTCCTGTATTCCGTGTGATCTAACCTTAATAACCAATCTATTATGAGGAACGTTGTTGAACACCTTACTGAAGCCCATACAGATCACATCCATCGCTCTGTCCTCATCAGTCCTCTTTGTTACTTCTTCAAAAACCTGAAATCAAATTAGTGAGACACAATTTCCCACACACGAAACCATGTTGACTATCACTAATCAGTCCTTAGCTTTCCAAATACATACAAATCCTGTCCCTCAGGATTCCCTCCAACAACCAACCAACCAACCACCGATGTCAGGCTCACTGGTCTATAGTTCCCTGGCTTTTCCATACCTCCTTTCTTAAATAGTGGCACCACATTAGCCATCCTCCAGTCTTCCGGCACCTCACCTGTGGCTATCAGTGATACAAATACCTTGGCAAGGGGCCCAGCAATCACTCCCCTAGCTTCCTACAGAGTTCTAGGGGAGACCTGATCAGGTCCTGGGGATTTATCCACTTTTGGTGTTCAACTTTTTAAGACCTCCAGCACCTCCACCACCGCAATATGGACATTTTTCCAAGATTTCCCTAGTTATTTCTCCACATTCTATCTTCCACATCCTTATCCACAGTAAACACTGATGCAAAATACTCGTTTACTATCTCCCCCATCTCCTGCAGTTCCACACAAAGGTGGCCTTGCTGATCTTTCAGGGACCCTACTCTCTCCCTCATTACCCTTTTGTCCTAGACTCCCTTTGGATTCTTCTTAACCCTATTTACCAAAGCTATCTCATGTCACCTTTTGGCCCTTCTGATTTCCCTCTTAAATATACCCCTACTGCCCTTCTACTCTTCCAGGGAGTCACTCGATTTCTGCTGTCTGTACCGGAAATATCTTTCCTTTATATTCTTGAACAAAATCTCAACTTCACTCATCATCGAGCAGTCCCTACATCTACCAGCCTTGCCCCTCACCCAAACAGGAGCATGCTGTCTACAGACTCTTGTTATCTCATTTTTTCCAGCCTTTACCTGCGAACATCTGCCCCCAACTTTTGAAAGTTCTTGCCTAATAACATCAAACTTGACCTTACTCCGATTTAGAACTTCAACTTTTAGATCCGGCCTATCCTTTTCCATCACTGTTTTAAAACTAACAGAATTATGATCGCTGGCCCCAACATGCTCCCTCACTGACCCTCAGTTACCTGCCCTGCCTTATTTCCCAAGAGTAGGTCATGTTCTGCACCTTCTCCAGTAGGTACATCCATGTACTGCACAAGAAGACTCCTCTCCATCCAAGCCGTTAACACTATGGCAGTCTCAGTCTGTTTGGAAAGTTAAAAGCCCCTACCATTACCACTATTATTCTTACAGATAACTGAGATCTCCTTACAAGTTTCATTCTCAATTTCCCACTGATGATTTGGGGGTCTACAGTACAATCCCAATAAGGTGATCACGCTTTTCATATTTCTTAGTTCTACCCAAATAACTTCCCAGGAATATCCTCCCTAAATACCGTTGTACTGCTATCCCTAATCAAAAATGCTACGCCCCTCCTTTCTTGTGCACCCCCCCCCCCCCCCAACCTTTCAAATTCTTCCTATAGCATCTATACCCTGGAACATTAAGCTGCCAGTCCTGTCCATCCCTGAGCCACGTCTCTATAATTGCAATGATATCCCAGTCCCGTGTTCCTAATCATGTCGGAGTTCACATGCCTTACCTGTTAGGCCTCTTGCATTGAAATAAATGCAGTTTCATTTATCAGTCCTACCTCACTCTCTGCTTTGTTCATATCTGCCCCGTCTGCTTGATTGACTCCTTTGCCTAGCTGTACCAGTCTCGGACTGACCGCTTTCCTCACTATCTCCCAGGGTCCCACCACCCCCCACCACCTCACCAGTTTGAATCCTCCTGAGCAGCTCTAGCAAATCTGCCCGCCAGTATATTAGCTCCCTTCCAATTCAGATGCAAGCCATCCTTCTACTCCAGAAGACTTTCCAATGATCCAAATATGTGAATCCTTCTCCTCTGCACCAGCTCCTCAGCCACACATCCATCTGTTCTATCCTCCTATTCCTACACTTGCTAGTGGCACCTGGAGTAATCCAGATATCACTACTGTCAAGGACCTACTTTTTAAATTCCAGCCTAATTTATATATTCTATATTCTCTCCTCCGAATCTCATCCTTTTCTCTTCCCATGTCACTAGTTCCAACGTGTACAAAGGCCTCCTGTCGTTCCCTCTCCTCTTTCAGAATATTCTGCACTCATTTTTAATCCTGAATCCAGGGAGGCAACAGACCATTCTGATATCTCACTGTCAGCCACAGAAACGTCTGTCTGTGCCTCTGACTAGACAGTCTCCTATCATAATGGATCGCTTGGAACCTGGCTTACCCCTCATTAGAGCCAGTCCTGGTACAAGACAGTGCCACATTCCCCCCCGAGATTCCATTATCCCCTACATTTTCCAAACAGCATGCTTGTTTGAGATGAGGACAGCCACAGGAGAGTCCTGCACTACCTGCCTCTCTCTCCTCCCTTTCCTAGAGGTCACCCATCTACCGGACTGTATCTTAGGTTTATCTCCGTCCCTGCAACTACCATCCATCACAGCTCCCCCCCTCCACCCCCCCAAGCCCCTGTAAATTCCTCATTGCCTCTAACTGGCACTCCAACCGAACCATGCAATCTGATTGATTCCCAACCAAACACACTTCCTGCAGACATCATTATCAGTAACATGGAAGTGCTCCCTAATCTCCCACACACAACAGGAAGAGCACATAACTCTACTAAAGACCATCTTTGCACCTTAATCTACGAACCCAGAAAACAGCACAGTCTTACTGCTCTAAAAGCACTGCTCCAGGCTGACTTGGTACCTATGTTTTTATACTTTTAAAGTTTAATCAAGAGACAGATCTCAATGGAAATATACGATCAAAAAAAACCTCCACTCTACTCACTATTGTAGAGTTACAAAAGGAAAAACAGTAAGGTTACACTTTAAAAAAGCCACTGAACTTCTCTACTGCTATGAGCACCCACACACAGATTTCTCTAAGGTTAGCTGTGAATTTCACCGTTTGTTTATTTTTCTCAGAAGCAACTCAGATGTCCAGAGACACTTGAAACAAGACAGCGAAGTCACCAGTTGTGCATATTCACTGCTGGATAAGACAGTAGTGTAGGTTTCCTACTCCATTTGAATCACTTCCCATGGTGGTCACCGCCTTTCTCAGTCTTCCTCCTTTATAAAGAGTCATTGTTTTGATCTCTCTTTTCTCCGAAGTTCCAAAACAATGCAACAGCTCATTTAAAAAAAAAGTAATTACTGTACCTTGAATTCAAAGAAATCAGCTTCAACACTGAAAATACCTCAAAACAAAAAAGGAGCAGCTTACAGCCACAATTTTTTCCTGTTCCCCCATCTCGGATAACCCAGAATCCTTTATCATTTGACATCTTCCAGCTCTCCCCTTTGCTACTTTGTGAAAGCCACCTTATAGCAAACAATTTATACAGGTGTATAGTGTTAAGTCGTGGAATTGTAGTGTAGTGTCACTGTGGTTTCAGCATGGCCCCTGTCTCAGTTTACATCATGAATTGTCAGTTAGTCAAAAGCTTCACACAGAACAGTCTGTGGCCAGCAGCTCGTGAGATATAAAACACTGCAAGCAGGAAAGGAGCAGCTCCCTCGAGGGCCCTGAAGAACTGCCCTGGGCCAATGCATCAACTGACACTGAACCAAACACAATAGGAAGGTTCAAGGTTCAAATCCCAGTCCATGTTGTAAAGAAAAGGCAGCAGTAAATCACACGGACACGTTCAAAACATCCCTGTGGAGGTTACAAAGCATTATCTAGACAGAACTGAAGGACAGCTTTCCTCATCTAGGCCCTCCCTGATCTAGGGATACTTGAAAGTAGCAGGACAAACTGATGAGGTTTAAAGAAAATCATACAGAGTTCTGCACCGTATAAAGAGAAACAAAGCTTTCTTGATAATTGTAGCCTATCTTACACCTGTACAAATCAGGCTCGAGTGGGATTACTATGTTCAATTCTGGGTAAACCATTTTAGAAAGGACATCAAGGCTTTGAAGGCAGCACAGAAGAGATTTATTAGGAGCCAATGGGGAGAATTAATACAAGGGTTCAAAACGGTCCATAATTTTGATAAGAATAATTACTGTTGATGACAGTGTACGAGTCAACCTTCAAAGCCTCTGAAAATTAAAGGGAGGCTATTTGTGAACAAATATAAAATGTAAACAAAACAGAAATTGCTGGAGAAACTCGGCAGGTCTGGCAGCATCTGCAGAGAGAAATATTGACTGCTTTTTTACCATAGATGCTGCCAGACCTGCTGAGTTTCTGCAGCTCTCTGCTTCATAAAATGTAAACAGCCAAGTGTGGGTAGTCACAATTTTGAAACCAGAATAAAACGCAATGGCAGTAATTCATATTAATGCGGAATAATTCATTGAATTAAGTTGACTGCACAAAGATAAGTATTGTTTAACACAATGATGTCCACTCGTTGAACTAGTGGAAAGACTCTGGGGATTTACAAGAGCTGCCACTGTCAATCTTTAGATGAACACAAACCCCATTGTCCACCCTTCCCTGACCAGTGGCCCATCCCTAACTCCAAGAACCCAACTATTAATTTTAATTGAAGAAATCCACAACCAAATTAATGAATCACTCAGTGAATAAACTGAAGTGTCAGAATAGCAAAATAAAAAAGTTGGGGGGTGTGGTGGTGGTGAAACCAAATCCAAATAGTGTTGAAGGAGGAAGATAATTCCCAGATTCCAACTCTCTCTGAGACATCAGAGAATACTGACGGACACAGTGTGCTTCTTCTCCAAGGGCACACAGACACAAACATAGCCTCGGAAGAGGGGCAGATCTCTCCACAGCCCACTGCCTGGACCTGGTTGATGGCTGCTTTAAGCCATGAGGAGATCCTATGACCTGCCTGGCCCTCTCTGCAGATAGGGCTCAAAACCCTTTTGTTTTCGCAAATCCGCCACCAAAACTCTCAATGACTTCATTAAAAAACAAACAACTAACACTACCCACCAGAAGCAGTGTAGCAACAACAAATAAAAACTGGAGAAACAAAGGAGGGATGAAAACAGCTCTCTCTTTGATTTTGAAGAGCTCATCACAAAGTAACCTATTTAACTAATGACTATCGCACCATGATTCCCTTGAACCCATCTCCAATTTGTTTTACTAAAAATTAAAGGTAACTTGCCTCACGATTCTTAGATATTTTTAAATCAATCTTTTCAGAGATGTTATGCACACCTCTGCACCAAGTGGAACTTGAACTTGGATCTCCTAGCTCAGAGGTAGGGACACCATGAGTCATGACGTTTGAACATCCTTGACCTCTATTTACCCAACCTGAACTACAAAACCCAACAAACATCATCCGCTCTAAATCAACTCTGGAGCTGTTCTGTTTCACCCTGAAAAAAGAAAGACTTACTTTTTTATCTAATTTTAACACTTAAGCACAACAAAGCGCTCTCTCAAAATTACCAACTTCGTTGTCGATAACATCTGACATAACAAGTATAGAGTCACAGAGACGTACACACGGAAACAGACCCTTCTGTCCAACTTGTCCATGCCATCCAGATTTCCTAAATTAATCTAGTCCCATTTGCCAGCTTTGGCCATATTCCTCTAAACCCCTCCTATTCAAGTACCCAGCGAGATGCCTTTGAAATGCTGTAATTGTACCAGCCACCACCACTTCCTCTGGCAGCTCATTCCATTTACACACTGTCTCCGTCAGTATCCTCTGATCTTTCAGGGAGAGTTGGGGGCTGGGCATTATCTTCCCCATCCAACACTATTCTGATTTAGTCTCCCCACTTATTTTTTTGCTATTGTCATACTTCAATTTATTCACTGAGTGACTGGTTAATTTGGTGGTGGATTTCTTCATTTATATTCCATACATGCTGTGTGAAAAAGTTGCCCCTTAGGTCCCTTTTAAATCTTTCCCCTCTCACGTTAAACCTATGTCCTCCACTATTGGACTTCCCCTACCTAAGGGTAAAGGCCTTGCCTATTTACCCTACCCATGCTACTCATGATTTTATAAACTTCCATAAAGGTCACCCCTCAGCATCCAACACTCCAGGGAAAATAGTCCCAGTTTATTCAGCCTCTCCCTATAACTGAAACCCTCCAATCCTAACAACATCCTCGTAAATATTTCCTGAACCCTTTCAAGTTTCACAACATCTTTCCTTTGGAAGGGAGACCAGAAATGCACGCCATATTCCAAAAGTGGCCTAATCAATATCCTATACAGCGACATCATGACCTCCCAATCCCTATACCAAATTAATCAAATCCCTGTGGCTATTCGCTCCAAAGTATACCCTTTTGGAGCAAATACGGCGCTTTGGCTTCAGAATTATCCATCCACAACAAATAATCATCATCTCCATCTGCTGAATTGGCACTTACTCATTTTGTTAATGATTTGATGACCAAATGTGCACCAACAGCACCCTACAATTTGATGACAAACTCACACAAACATCAGTTAGAACAGATGCATATCTCAACTTATTCCATCAAACATTCACCTATTCCATTCAGCAAAAACATGACGCTCTAATGATTTGAGACACAAATTTACAACTACAAACATTTGATCCCTGGTAACTGGAATTTAAGATGTTTATGTTCAGAAATAATATCTACTCTCATATTAGTGTGGGATGTGAATTTGTCTCACATGAATGAAGTACATTCTTTATGTAGGTCACCTACTTCTCAAATTTATCAATCCATAACTTCACATTGTTATTCGTCAAAACCACATCACAGTCACGCATGAGATCTCCTGCAGGGAATGTGACTTTTGTGCCTGTTTTAATGTTGTTCAGTTGGTCATACAGGCCACATGTCTTTTCATGCTCTATGATTTTTCCTTAAAACAGTTATCGAACCTTTCCATTCCACAGTCCTGCTGATGGGCATAATCAAAATTTGTGGCTGTTTTATCCACATTGCTGACATGATTTAACAGGAACACGAAAGTCCCACCATTCACAAGGTCACATTCCTGGAAAACGTCTCAAATTGGTGGCACACGTTACATGAGCTGCAAACATTTACTCCAGAAACTACTTTATTGCTTCAAAACAGTGGATAATCAAACATTAGGTTCACAGTTGGCAAAATAACAGACATGAAGAATTGAATTTGCAAAGGGCCAGCACATAAAAATTCAGACTATACTGTACTGGTGATTTTGATGCTGCTCAATGAAGAATTGCTGGAAACTGATAATTTTAACACCAAGATCTGAATGATTTTGGTTTCCTGCAACACCGGACTGTTTTCATTCCGTAAAGCAGCTGCACCAATTAGATGTTCCTCTGAAATCTTTGCTGGACTCAGGGTTCCCTATGGCCTGTTTAAATATGTATAAATACACACAGTATTTCTGGTGACAACGTAACCATTCTGATACACCAAGGACTCTTTCTGATACACCCTCCTCGAGATCAGGCCAGTAGCTAGTCCCTGTTCTCATGATATATTTGGTCTTAGACATCATCTTCGAAGCAAACTGCTTCTTCTCCAACGATCACACCAGATTTTCCCCAACACAAAATGCTCTTGCTGCAACATGGTTATTTGACAGGTTAGCAAACGTTACTAATATTAGCTTGAAACCAGTTTCATACTTCATTTGCCTGTTGGAACACTCACTTCTCTTCACTGTTTTGCCTGCACAGCAGACCTGTGTGGATGTCTCCCAGGCCACAGGTAGCTGAACAACACAGTCAGCATTGCCTGCTTGACACCTTTCACCCAGACAGAAGGCAAGTAAAGCGTGTATTTATGACAAAAGAAATTGAGGCTGATTACAAATGCAGCATGTTACAGCTGAAGCAGTGGACAGGATGGTGGTTGACGTATCTGCTAACTATATGTAAAGACATGACTTTCAAGTCTGGAAAATTTGGATCACTATAATTGCTGAGTGGACTTATACTGCAAGGAGAAACTGTTTTAGTAATTAGAGAAAACAGATTTAAATTAATTGGAAAAAGTTTTTTTTTTTAAAAAGAACAGATGGTGCTATGATCCAGAAGGTACTCCCTAAGAGCTGCAGATGCAGGTCCAATAGCAGCATTCAAAATGGAATTGAAGAGATGTGCAGGCTTAGTATAAAGCAAGGAAGCACCTACTTGAATCTTTCAAAGATTCCATGCGGTAGCTGGTCAAAAGGCTTCTGTGCTGTACAAATAATATTGGGGATTTGATTTAGTTCAGTTGGCTGGACAGCTAGCTTGCAATGCAGAGAGATGCCAACAGTGTGGGTTCGTTTCCTGCACTGGCGGAGGTTGCCATGACGAACTCAACCTCTCCCTTCACCCGAGGCGTGGTGACCCTCACGTCAAACCACCAGTTCTCTCTCTCCAATGACAGAACGGCCCTATGGTCTGGTAAGACCATGTCAGCTTTATTTTTATGATACTAAATTCTTGGAAAGTGCTCATTCACAACAATTAATACCACACACCTTGATAAACAAAACAACATCCTTTGAGCTATTTTTTTAAACTGAACTTGTTCAGATATTATATGATATACGTCAGGGGCAGGTAGAACTGGAGGCCGTGTAGCTGCATACCTCTCCAGTTTGCTGGGTTTTTTTCCCCTCTTTGGTACAAAGCACAGATTCAAAAGGTGCTGGGAGACACTGAGGCCCGCGAAGACAGAATCAGAGCCAAAATGGAGAGCCCATAACATCCCATTCAATTATCAGCACCTTGTAACTGGCAAGTTACTCTGAAAATGTTACACTACTACACATACACACTGCAAGATCTCAGAGATACAAAAATGAAATCAATTATCAGTTAATAGCCTTTTGCCAACATCAGTTGAGGGAGGAATATTGGCCGAGACACCCAGCATTTGGCTAAAGAACAACATGAACTATTGATTTTCTGATGAAGGGTCTAGGCCCGAAACGTCAAGTTTTCCTGCTTCTATGATGCTGCTTGGCCTGCTGTGTTCATCCAGCCCCACACCTTGTTATCTAACATGAACTATTGAATCTGCTTTGATGCCATAGCTTATCAAAAAAGACAGCTCCTCTGACAAAGCAGCATCCTCTAATTATTGCATTAACCAGGTTGTTACAACTGTTCTTAAAAAGGTCCTAAATTAGAGAAATCTAGGCAAACCGTTCAGTCCTCTACTAATCCAGTATCAGCCTAGGCTCAGCTCAGTTAGACATCATTGATTCAATCCCACCAGCAGATCTAAACACAAGCCAGATTCTTTAATTCAAGTGCTATATTTTGGATGCAATATTAAAAAGAGGCTACAAATTTCCTCTGACGTGAACATAAATTGTCAGCAGGGTAGTTCGGCAAGTTTCCTGAAAAACATTTATCCATCTACCTGCGTCACATTCTCTGGTCAGTTACTACATTGCTGTCTGGGGAATTCTACTATGCACGAACTAGCAGCCACGTTCTTTTCCCACTGCAATGCAACAGTAAAAGAAAGCCCTTGAGTGTAAAAGGCATTTCATAACCAGAGACTTTGTTTTTCAGGGAAAAAAATATGTGTATGACAGTTGAGCAACAGGGCAAGGTCCGGTTGCGAGGCCTTGCACTATGGAACTGCCAGTCGATATTTCATAATCAAGATTCTGGCCTAAAGGGCAACATGGGTGAGTGTTGACCAACAAGAGGGAGGAAGAAGTAGTTTCAACATGTTGCAAGTGTGTGAAATAATCTTAGCTCATGTTGATATGCTGCAAGGGATGGGCTACATTAAGTGCACGTTAATGGTGGAATTCACATTGCTGTATATTGATGGTGAGGTCTTCCCTCCTTCTGTCCTAAACAGGGACTTCATCCATTCCCCCATCTCCGCATGAGATTGGGGGGTGGGGGAGATGGAGGAGGGCAAGGACAAACGCATGCGTAGCGAGGGACAGCGGCTACACGCATGCGTGCTGAGAGCTGCCGGTTTTGCGCACGCGTAGTGACAGAGACCGACATACAGTTGGGCACCACCCAGCCAGGAAGGCGCTTGCGCTGTGCCCGCCGTTGATAGGTTGCGCAGGCGCTATGCTAATGATGTCGATCCGGCAGCGAGGTATTAACGCCCCCATCTCCATCTCGCCCATTAAACACAACCGTATCAAGCTCAAAGATCAGCTTCCAGTCACCGTGCACGGTGCACTCGCCGCCCAGCTCCTCACTCACCTCATAATGCTTCATGTTGGCTACCCACGCTCCCGCCCTCTCTCGCGCGCTTACAACAACGGCCGTCTGCCCAGACGTAATCACAGAGGGCGGGGCCCTCCGTCGTCTAAACCAATGTGTTCACGGGATTGTGTTCCGGGTTGATCCAACACCGGCCACGCGCCCTGATTTACAGCCAATGCACTACGAATGCAGCCCACCTTCATCCCGCCTCTCCGGGCGTAGACCAATCGGAGCGAGCTGCTGTGCAGGTGGGGGCGTGGCTAGTCAACCATATCAGCCAATGAGGACTATTCCGGCCCAGGGGATGGGCGGGGTTGTAGAGCATGTGGTTCCAAGGTGGGCGATGGACTAGTATTGAGTGGATGGGACGAGTGGCCTCTGATCTTAAACATGGAGCATTTCATTTGCACTTTCATTTTGGAAAATTTCAACTAATGCTTGGAACGAATAATGTGATATTAACAATTATAACAAAATATGAAATATTTCACAAAACAATAAACTTCCATTGGTTAGGTGGAGAGGAGGCAGACAAGTCGAAGAGGCGGGGATGGAGCCAGTAAAGGTGGGTGTAGGTGGGGAGGTAGGGAGGAGATAGGTCAGTCCAGGGAGGACGGACAGGTCAAGGGGGCGGGATGATGTTAGTAGATAGGAGATGGGGGTGGAGCTTGAGGTCAGAGGAGGGGATAGGTGAGAGGAAGAGCAGGTTAGGTAGGCGGGGACGAGCTGGGCTGGTTTTGGGATGCGGTTGGGGGAGGGGAGATTTTGAAGCTTGTGAAATCCACATTGATACCATTGGGCTGCAGGGTTCCCAGGCTGAATATGATTTGCTGTTCCTGCAGCCTTCGGGTGGCATCACTGTGGCATTGCAGGAGGCCCAGGATGGACATGTCATCTGAGGAATGGGAGGGGGAGTTGAAATGGTTCGTGACTGGGAGGTGCAGTTGTTTGTTGCGAACTGTGCTGCTTGACCTGCTGTGTTCATCCAGCCCCATGCTTGTTATCTCGGATTCTCCAGCATCTGCAGTACCTTTTATCTCTGATACAACTTCCATTGGTTGTAGGGTCAACTTTACCAATTGAAAAGTGGACATTATGATAACAAGAGAATAATTGTTTATTCCATATATATGCATGGACAGGAAACCTGAACACCATGAAGTGTAAAACTTGCTTGTCTGGGTTCCAGAAACCTCCAAGCATTTTTTAGATCACAGTATGCTTATTACAATTCCTACATTCCAATGTCAATATGCCTCACATTATGAGATAACAAGGTGTAGAGCTGGATGAACACAGCAGGCCAAGCAGCATCATATGAGCAGGAAAGCTGACGTTTCGGGCCTTGACCCTTCATCAGAAATGGGGGAGGGGAAGGGGGTTCTGAAATAAATAAGGAGAGGGGGGAGGCGGATAGAAGATAGGTGGAGAGGAGACAGACAGGTCAAAGTGGCGGGGATGGAGCCAGTAAAGGTGAGTGTAGGTGGGGAGGTAGGGAGGAGATAAGTCAGTCCAGGGAGGATGAACAGGTCAAGGGGGCGGGATGAGGTTAGTAGGTAGGAGATGGGGGTGGGGCTTGAGGTGGGAGGAGCGGATAGGTGAGAGGAAGGACAGGTTAGGGAGGCGGGGACGAGCTGGGCTGGTTTTGGGATGCAGTAGGAAGAGGGGAGATCTTGAAGCTCGTGAAGTCCACATTGATACCATTGGGCTGCAGGGTTCCCAAGTGTAATATGAGTTGCTGTTCCTGCAACATTCGGGTGGTGTCGTTGTGGCCCTGCAGGACGCCCAGGATGGACATGCCGTCTGAGGAATGGGAAGGGGAGTTGAAATGCTTCGCGACTGTGTGGTGCAGTTGTTTAATGCGAACTGAGCGCAGGTGTTCTGCAAAGCGGTCCCCAAGCCTCCCCCTGGTTTTTCCGATGTAGAGGAGGCCACAACGGGAACAGCGGATGCAGTATACCACATTGGCAGATGTGCAGGTGAACATCTGCTTGATGTGGAAAGTCTTCTTGGGGCCTGGAATGGGGGTGAGGGAGGAGGTGTAGGGGCAGGTGTAGCACTTCCTGCGGTCGCAGGGAAAAGTGCCAGGTGTGGTGAGGCTGGAGGGGAGTGTGGAGCGGACGGGGGAGTCATGGAGAGAGTGGTCCCTCCGGAAAGCAGATAAGGGTGGGGAGGGAAAAATGTCTTTGGTGGTGGGGTCGGATTGCAGATGGCGGAAGTGTCAGAGGATGATGTTTTGGATCCGGAGGTTGGTGGGGTGGTCCTTGACCTGTCCGTCCTCCCTGGACTGACCTATCTCCTCCCTAACTCCCCACCTACACTCACCTTTACTGGCTCCATCCCCGCCTCTTTGACCTGTCTGTCTCCTCTCCACCTATCTTTTCCTCTATCCATCTTGTATCCGCCTCCCCCTCTCTCCCTATTTATTTCAGATCTTCCCTTCCCCTCCCCCATTTCTGAAGAAGGGTCTAGGCCCTAAACATCAGCCTTGCTGCTCCTCTGATGCTGCTTGGCCTGTTGTGTTCATCCAGCTCTACACCTTGTTATCTCGGATTCTCCAGCATCTGCAGTTCCTACTATTTCTCATGCCTCACATTATCTTTGTTTTCTTATAGTCTTTCATAGGCTTTGTCTGTTCCTTACCCAAAGCCTCTGACAGTGTTGCTTCTACATTAGTAGTGTTGACAGACTGATGTCTCATTTCTTGCTCATTTCTTCTGTACTGATTTTGTTTATGACTGACTACATGGCTAAAGCTGTAAACCTAAGTAACTCAACTCTTTCACACTTCACACAATTTTTCTTGCTCTCTGCTCCTTTTTGTGTCATTTGGTGCAATATTAATTATGAAAAGCCTATCATTGGTCTGAAAATTTATCTTATCAGTAAAGCAGACATTGGACCATGTGAAACGTTCTGGCAGGCTGTAGAATGTGCACCCCTAGTGTACTGGAACATACAATGGAACAGAGGAGTTCCTCATCTTCCAGGCCAACATTCATCCCTTAACCACTTAAACAAACTACCTAATCATCTTGGGGGTGCAGCCAGTAGCTGTATGAAGTGCTGCAGCCTGAACCTGCAGATGGGAAAGAATTCAATGAGAATGCATTCCAAGTGCAAGCTAGATGGGTACGAGAGAGAAGGGGATCCGTGGTTATATTGATTACTAGATGAGGAAAGATAAGAGTAGGCTCCCAGATGTCTGGCCAGAGCTAAACACTTTCCTTTTATTTTGCCAATTGGAGGCATCATCACTGGTTTAGAGCTACAAATCTATATTCTCCGATCCAATGTCCACAGAAGTCTTTGTGTGGTCTTGATTCAAATCAATTACTCATTGCTTGCTTGTCATCCACACATTCCAACTCACAGTTCAAGTGCAATATTATCCTTCCCTTTCAGTACTGACCCAACTGTTGTCTCAGCCTAAATCCAGAGCTTAATCTAGCCATTTGTTCAGAAACTTTATTGCCAACAGTTGTTGAAGAGAATATTAACTCATTATAGCTGTGTTTTTAAATTCAACCATGTGTTCGCATTCCTGTTTATTGTGCTGTTTCAGATTGCTATTACTGCGTTTGGACTCCAGTCTGTTCTAACTGATGTTAACATATGGTCCATCCTTTTCTCTAGATCTTTGGCAAAAGTTTTTTTTTAAATGTACTCATTCATAAGATGCAGGTGTTGCTGGCTGGGTCAGCATTTATTGCCCAGCCCTAAGGGTCCTGGACAAAAACAGAAGTTGCTGGAAAATCTCAGCAGGTCTGGCAGCATCTGTGAAGAGAAATCTGAGTTAATGTTTCAGGTCCAGAGTCCCTTCCTCAGAACTGAGGATAGCTAGGAAAAGATCGGTTTTTATGCAGAAGACAGGGTGGGAGGCAGTCAGTAGTAAACAATAGGCAGAGAGAGAGCGCTCAACGAGAGAGAAGAATGCTTGGACAGACAAAGGAGTGGATAGCGAACAGCCTGGGAGAATGAGTAGCTTCTAATGGGGACAATTAGTGGTTAACAATGGGTTGTGTGTAATAGCAAACCATGTGATAACAATAGAGATAACAAGATGTAGAGCTGGATGAACACAGCAAGTCAAGCAGCATCAGAGGAGCAGGAAGGCTGACGTTTCGGGCCTAGACCCTTCTTCAGAAATGCTCCTCTGATGCTGCTTGGCCTGCTGTGTTCGTCCAGCTCCACACCTTGTTATTCAGATTCTCCAGCATCTGCAGTTCCTACTGTCTCATGTGATAACAATGTCTGGTGTGTGAGGGTTAGGGTAAGGACATGTGCCTCAAGCCCTAAAATTGTTGAACTCGCTATTAAAACCAGAAGGCTGTAGAGTTCCAAGCAGAGATGCTGTTCTTCCAGCTTGTACTGAGCTTTGCTGGAGCACTAGTTGTCCTGGAGAAGGCGGTGGTGAGCTATCTTCTGGAGCTGAGATAGTAGGAACTGCAGATGCTGGAGAATCCGAGATAACAAGGTGTGGAGCTGGATGAACACAGCAGGCCAAGCAGCATCAAAGGAGCAGGAAAGCTTGATGTTTCGGGCCTAGACCCTTCATCAGAAATGGGGGAGGGGAAGAGGGTTCTGAAATAAATAGGGAGAGAGGGGGAGGCGGATAGAAGATGGATAGAGGAGAGGAAAGGTGGAGAGGAGGCAGACAAGTCGAAGAGGCGGGGATGGAGCCAGTAGAGGTGAGTGTAGGTGGGGAGGTAGGGAGGAGGTAGGTCAGTCCAGGGAGGAAGGACAGGTCAAGGGGGCGGGATGAGGTTAGTAGATAGGAGATGGGGGGTGGGGCTTGAGGTGGGGGGAAGGGATAGGTGAGAGGAAGGACAGGTCAGGGAGGCAGGGACGAGCTGGGCTGGTTTTGGGATGCGGCTGGGGGAGGGGAGATTTTGAAGCTTGTGAAATCCACATTGATACCATTGGGCTGCAGGGTTCCCAGGCTGAATATGAGTTGCTGTTCCTGCAGCCTTTGGGTGGCATCATTGTGGCATTGCAGGAGGCCCAGATGGACATGCCGTCTGAGGAATGGGAGGGGGAGTTGAAATGATTCGCGACTGGGAGGTGCAGTTGTTTGTTGCGAACTGAGCACAGGTGTTCTGCAAAGCGGTCCCCAAGCCTCCGCTTGGTTTCCCCGATGTAGAGGAGGCCGCAACGGGTACAGCGGATGCAGTATACCACATTGGCAGATGTGCAGGTGAACATCTGCCTGATGTGGAAAGTCTTCTTGGGGCCTGGGATTGGCGTGAGGGAGGAGGTATAGGGACAGGTGTAGCACTTCCTGCAGTTGCAGGGAAAAGTGCCGGGTGTGGTGGGGCTGGAGGGGAGTGTGGAGCGGGCAAGGGAGTCACGGAGGGAGTGGTCCCTCCGGAAAGCAGATAAGGGTGGGGAGGGAAAAATGTCTTTGGTGGTGGGGTCGGATTGCAGATGGCGGAAGTGTCGGAGGATGATGTTTTGGATCCGGAGGTTGGTGGGGTGGTACGTGAGGACGAGGGGGATTCTTTTTTGGTTATTAGTGCGGGGACGGGGTGTGAGGGATGAGTTGTGGGAAATGCGGGAGACACGGTCGAGGGCGTTCTCGACCACTGTGGGGGGGAAGTTGCGGTCCTTGAAGAATGAGGACATCTGAGATGTACGGGAGTAGAATGCCTCATCCTGGGAGCAGATGCGGCGGAGGTGAAGGAATTGGGAATAGGGAATGGCATTTTTGCAGGAAGGTGAGTGGTAGGAGGTGTATTCCAGGTAGCTGTGGGTTTATTTCAGAACCCTCTTCCCCTCCCCCATTTCTGAAGAAGGGTCTAGGCCTGAAACATCAAGCTTTCCTGCTCCTATGATGCTGCTTGGCCTGCTGTGTTCATCCAGCTCCACACCTTGTTTTCTCAGGATGACAGGCTGTTGCTGAGGGGATACCATAAATGTCAGTGCTAGGCCCACAACCATCCACAATTTATAAAAATTATCTGGATGCAGGGCCCGATCATAATATTTCCAAATGGGCTGATGAAACAAAAATAAGTGGGAAGGTAAATCATGTAGAACATTCATCAAGGTTTCACACTGACATGGAAAAGTTGAGTGAGTAGGCAAGAACATTGCAAATGTGATGCTAACAAATATGTACTTATCCCTTTTATTAGAAAGGCAAACTATTTCTTAAATTGTGATAGATTGGAAAACATCCATGTACAAAGGGAGTCAATAAATACAGATCTGGAAAAACACAGCAGGTCAGACAGCATGTGAGGAGCAGCAAAATCAACATTTCGGCCCAAAACATTGACTTTCCTGCTCCTCGGATGCTGTCTGACCTGCTGTCCTTTACAAGCTCCACACTTATTGACTCTAGCTTCCAGCATCTGCAGTCATTACTGTCTCCATGTACAAAGGGACCTGAGTGCTGAGTTCAAGTCAGTAAAAGCTAGAATGCAGGTGCAGCTGTCTAGTTGAATGCCTAACTTTATATTGGCCTCCTTCACAAGGGGTTCGAGTACAGGAATCAAGATGCATTGTTACAGTTGGTTAGAGCCTTGGGGAGACTGCACCTGGAGTATTGTGTACTGTTTTAGCTTCTTTATTGAGGAATGAATATCGTTGCCATAGAAGGAGAGCAGCAAAGGGTCAATGGATTAATCCCTGGGGTGACTGAATTATTTAATGAGGAGAGATTGAGGAATCTGGGTCTTCACTTCCTAGAATTTCAAAGAATGAGAGGTGATCACATCGAAACTTACAAAACTCTCAGAGTTCTTGACAGGCTCAATGCAGCAAGGTATTTTTCCAGGCAGGGAAGTCTAGAATCAGGGGAAATAATCCCATGATATTAGCCATTTAAGATTGAGATGAGGAAGAATTTCTTCACTCAGTACACAGCTGTACCCTTCACTGTCGCTGGGTCAAAATCCTTGAAATACCTTCCTAATGACATTGCAGGTGGACTGCAGCGATTCAAGAAGGCAGCTCACCATCACCTTCTCAAGGGCAAGTAGGGACGGGCAATAAATGCTGGTAAGCCAGTGACGCCCACATCCCAAAAATGAATAAAAAAGCTCAGAGGGTGCTAAATATATGGGATTCTATACCCCAGGGGGCTTTGGAAGCTCAACACTGTGGCTCAGTGGTTCAGTGGTTAGCACTGCTGCCTCACAGCGCCAGGGGCCCAGGTTCGATTCCAGCCTCAGGTGACTGTCTGTGTGGTGTCTGCTCACTCTCCCCGTGTCACGTGTGTTTCCTCCGGGTGCTCTGGTTTCCTCTCACAGTCCAATGGTGGATTGGCCGTGCTAAATTGTCCCGCAGTGTCCGGGGATGTGCATTCTAGGTGGGTTAACCTGAGACATTCAGGGTTACAGGGATTGGGTAAGGATAATGGGGGTGGGTCTGACTGGGATGCTTTTCGGAGGCTCAGTGTGGACTTGATGGGCCAAATGGCCTGCTTTCACACTGTAGATTCCATAGAAACAACAAATGTTCAAGACAGAAATTGATAGATTTCTAGAGACTAATGATGTGGAGATAGTGCAGGAAAGTGGCATTGATGTAAATGGTCAGCCATAATCTAAGTGAATGGTGGAGAAAATTCAATGGGCTGAATGGCCAACTCCTGCTCCAATGATCCTATCTCAGTGCAAATTGGCTGTTGCTGTTCCTAATGTTAGAACCATGTATCTACACTTTGTCAGCACTTCATGACACCCCGAAGTAAAAATAAGGCACCACATAACAAATAAAATGTCGCAAATCCTGGACACCTAAAATAAGCAGAAAGAGAAACTGATGGTGGGGAGAAGGAATGAATGGATAAGTGGAGATGGAGCCCAGAGAGAGGAAAGTGTAGTGACTGTGATGAGTTCAGCAGCTGGGCCTCATAGAATAGGAGCTTGCTGATCGGGGTTGTTAACCTGGTCCAATAGGGAGCCCTGGCTGACAGATATAAACAGCAGGATCCGAGGTTCTGCTCACCCTGAGAGCTGGATCAGTGTCAAAGACTCTCCACATTGTAAATAAAGGGTAATTTGGTGATGGGATACCAGAGTTATTTCAGAAAAAGCAGACTGACTCCTTTTGCCCTTATCAGTATAAATATCTACTTTTGCTAGCTGCTATCAGTTAATGAAAAGAATCCCTACAGTGTGGAAACAGGCCAACAAGTCCACACCAACCCTCCAAAGGGCATCCCACCCAAACCCACCCTCCTACCCTCTAACCCCACATTTCCCATGGCTAATGCACATAGCCTACACATCCCAGATTACTCTGGGCAATCTAGCCTGGCCAATCCACCTAATCTGCATGTCATTTTTGGACTGTGGGAGGAAATCAGAGCACATAGAGGAAACCCATGCAGACACACAGAGAATGTGCAAACTACACCACACAAGGGTAGACTCAAACCTGGGTCTCTGGAGTTGTGAGGCAGCAGTGCTAACCACTGAGCCACTGTGCTTCCCTAAACCTCTGAAGAAGGGTCACTCAACTTGAAACATTAACTGTGTTTCTCCATCCGTAGGTATGGCAGACCTGCTGAGTTTCTCCAGTACCTTCTGTTTGTACCACCTAAACAAAAGTACATTATTTCAATTTACATGTACCAGTTTGGACTGAAATAAGGACAGAGTTCTGAGAGAAACAGAGTATTCATTTCAGGCCCAATATAACTCTTTGTAACTGAAGAGAGGAGTACAACAGTTTTATACTGTAGATGGAGGTGGGAAGGAATAAATGGAACAGAAAGCAAGATCAGCGGAAAGGGTTGAGGTTGAGAGAGATTCAAGATTAAAGGTGTTTGAAACAATAGGCAGAGATAGTAGTAATGGTAATAGTAAACGATCAAAGCATCACCCCAAAGGGGTGGCACAGTAGCTCAGTGGTTAGCACTGCTGCCTCACGATGCCAGGGACCCAGGTTCAATTGCTTCAGGTGACTCTCTGTGTGGAGTTTGCACATTCTGCCTGGGTTCCCTCTGAGTGCTCTAGTTTCTTCCCACAGTCCAACAATGTGCTACTTAGGTGAATTGGCCATGCCCACAGTCTCTAGGGATGTGTAGATTACATGGGGTAGCCATGAGAAATACAGGGAGAGGGTGGGATGCTCTTCAGAGGGTTGGTGTGGACTTACATGGTCTGAAATGGCCTGTTACTACACTGTAGGGATTCTAAGTAGGTGGTGTTAGGAGGATCAGTTCTGAATTTGTCTTAACTGCTTCCCTGAGGGTCAGTTAGATGGCACAGCTGCTCTGTGATGCCTACAGCATGGGTTCAATTCCTACACTAGCTGCTTCTCCTTCTCAACCTCTCCCCATGCCTGAGATATGGTGACCCTCAGGTTAAACCACTATCAGTTAACTCTCTCTAATGGAGAATTAGCCCTATGCTCTGGTGAGACCTTACATTTTTTTTATCCCGCTGCATTTCTCCAGCATTCATTGCTTCCATTTCAGATTTCCAGCATCTGCAGTACTTTGCTTAACCATAACACAATATGGTGGCCATGCACATGTGGATGTGGTCTGTGATGTCACCAGACTGTGACAGTACAGGCAGCTGGTAGCATCTGCACATGTACTGGTGACATCACCAAGCCCCCGTGCACTACATCATCAGCAGAAACATCCCCAAATGGGGAGGGGGGTGGGCTGGGAAGGAGAGGGAGACATACGACCCCCTGCAGAAGTGAGAAACACTGGGAGTGGGCTTGTTGGGGAAGTGGGGGAGCTAGTGGTAATTAATGATCTGGAGCGTAGCGTACAGGGGACAATTTCAAAGTTTGCAGAAGACACTAAACTTGGAAGAATTGTGGGGAGGAACTGTCAGTGTGGAACTCCAAAAGGACATTGAAAAGTTGGCAAAAATGTGGCAGATGAGGTTCAATACAGAGATGTGTGAGATGATGCATTCTGTAGAATAGAATCATAGAACGCCTACAGTATGGAAGCAGGCCATTTGGCCCATTGAGAAAGCAACCACCCTGCAAAGACCATCCTACCCTATCTCTGTTATCCTGCATATCCCATGGCTAATCAACCTAGCCTGCACGTCCCTCAACACTACAGGGCAATTTAGCACAGCCAATCCACCAATCCTGTATATGTTTGGACTGTGGGAGGAAAGCAGAGCACCCAGACAAAGGGAGAATGTGCATGCAGACAGTCACCTGAGGGTCGAGTCAAACCCAGGTCCCTGGTGCTGTGAGGCAGCAGTGCTAAAAACCATGCCATTCTGATTGTAGCAAGAATATTGAAATATAATAGAGAGGGTACAATATTCTTGAGTAGATTTGTAGCTCGGGTTATGGATTTTGTGGTTGGTTCGCTCGTTGAGCTGGTTCATTAGTTCGCAAAATGTTTCATTACCCTGCTGGGTAACATCATCAGTGCAGCCTCCGATGAGGCGCTGTTGTGTTTTCCTGCCTGGTATTTACACTCTGGGGTCCATCGGAGTTGATTACCTCATTTCCATTTTTTCTTTGCAGTGGTATATATATATATATAGAGAGAGAGAGAGAAAGAGAGTTTAATTCTGTGTGTTTATTGTTGGCCTCCTTGGTAAACCAACCGCTAACTCGGACCAAAGACCCCTTGCCCACTATGAACAGAACCAACTGACATACAAGATTCCATGCAAGGACTGTGACAAACACTACATTGGACAGACAGGAAGGAAACTGGCCACAAGAATATGTGAACACCAACTAGCAACAAAAAGACATGACCAATACTCACTTGTCTCCATTCACACAGATAAGGAGAATCACCAGTTCGATTGGGACAACACCAGGATCCCAGGAGGCAAGCACAGGAATTTCTAGAGGCCTGGTTCTCCACCAAGAAGGCCATCAATAAACACGTAGAACTAGACCCTGTATGTACACCACTGCGAAGAAATACTGGAAATGAGGTCATCAACTCCAACAGACCCTAGAGTGTAAATACCAGGCAGGAAAACACAACAGTGCTTCATCAGAGGCTGCACTGATGATGTTACCCAGCAGGGTAATGAAATGTCTGCAAACTAATGAAGCAGCTCGACAAGCAAACCAACCAAACAGAGAGTACAATTCTAAAGCGGGTGCAAGAGTAAGGAGACCTGGGTGTCATCTGCACAGATCATTGAAGGTGGAGAGAGCAGTAAATAAAGAATACAGTGTTCTCAGCTTTATTAATAGGAACATAGAGTACAAGGGCAAGGAAGTGATGTTGAACTTGTCCAAGACACTTGTTAGACCTCAGCTGGGCTATTGTGTACAGTTATGGGTGTCACATTATAAGAAAGATGTGAAATAATTGGAGACAGTGGCAGGAGAAATTTACTTGAATGGTTCCAGGAATAAGAATCTTCAGTGATGAGGACAGATTGGAGAGAAGACAGCTAAGAATTTCAAAATCACATGCGGACTGGATAGAGTATGTAGGGAGAAGCTGTTCCTGGTTTTGAAAGAAAAAATTGAAGAGGGCAAACAACAATAGATTTAAAGTGATGTGCAAACAACGCAAGGGTGATGTGAGAAAAACCTTTCTCACTCAGCGAACAATTAGGGTCTGGAATGTACTGCCTGGAAATGGGGAGGACCAGGTTCAATTGAGCCATTCAAGAGAGCATTAGATGATTATTGGTATAAAAATGGTCTGCAGTGATATGGGGAAAAGGCAGGAGATGGGCTCTAGGTAATGAACCAGTTTGTGCACGATGGGCCAAATGGCCGTTCTTCTGCATTGCAACAATTCTGAGATTCTGGAAGGGTTTTTGGGGGTGTCACACACCAGGGGCCACCTTAGGTTTTTGCCTGGGAGTGACAGGAAGGCTGGGGGGTGCAGCTTTGGGAGGCTGCATATGGAGGGGGCAGAGGAGGAGGCTACTGCGGTTAACAAAACCAACTCTTTTTATTCTGTCTTGCAGGCGATCTGGTTTTACATCCTGCAATGCTCTCAATGGATAGGTAGCTGCTTCCCGTTGCTTCAGAAAGCTTCAGCTCCCTTGCTGCTCTTTGTGAGGTAGCATTGGTAGAATAAAACCTCATTGCTTTTATATCAGATTAACAGTAATCTCTGGATGAAAGCAAACAGGAGGCTGCATTGTGAGCAGCAAATACAGCGAACTAGATTGAAAGAAATACAAGTCATTTGCGGCTTCACCTGGAAAGGGTATCGGGGCAAACAAAAGCAGAAATTACTGGAAAAACTCAGTGGAGAGTCTGTGGAGAGAAAGCAGAGCTAACGTTTCGAGTCCAGTGACTCGTCCTTCAAAACGGGGTATTGGATGCTTGGTCAGCGAGGAGGGAGGATGTAAAAAGGGAAGTGTTAAACCTCCTGTGATCAGATCAGTAGGTGGGAGGGGAATGAGATGTTGGAGGTGATAATAGAATGGACCATAGAGTTGCAGAGGGAATGACTCCTTTGGAAGGCTGACAGGGGAAGGGAAGATGGGTTTGGTGGTGGATTCACACTGGAGTTTTGAATTAATGCTCTCATCACTTAACCCAAATCTTTCAATCCGCTCAAGCTTTATTTCCAGGAGGGAAACATTGAGCTCACCATTCATTTAAGTCACAATTATGCTCCTTGGTCTATCATAAAACCCACTCTTTCCCATTCACAATTAAAATGTAGCAACTTTGGTTATAAGCCTGACCCCACCAGGTGTCAAACTGTGGCTCAACTTGTAGAACGTAGGCCTCTGAGCCAGAAGCATTTAAAATAAAACCAGAAGTTGCTAGAGAAACTTAGCAGGTCAGGGCAGCAGCTGTGGAGAGAGAAACAGTCAACATTTCTGCAGAGATAAAAGGTACTGCAGATGCTGGAGAATCCGAGATAACAAGTGTGGGGAAAATCTGATGAAGGGTCTAGGCCCGAAACGTCAAGTTTTCCTGCTCCTATGATGCTGCTTGACCTGCTGTGTTCATCCAGCCCCATGCTTGTTGTCTAACATTTCTGCAGAACTGGAAGGGTTCCCATGAAGTCATATTAGACTCAAGACATTAACTCTGTCTCTCTCTCGACAGACAGAGTCATATAGGCCTTCAGCCTGACTCGACCATGCATAACAAGTTTCCTGAACTAAACTAGTCCCATTTGCCTGTGTTTGGCCCATATCCCTTGCAATCCTTCCTATTCATTTAAATATCTTTAAATGTTGTAATTGTACTCGTCTCTATCACCTTCTCTGGCAGCTCATTCCAGATACGCACCACTCTCTGTGTGAAACACATTGCCCCTCAGGTATTTTTTAAATCTTTCCCCTCTCACCTTAAACCTATACCCTCTAGTTTTGGACCCCCACTACCCTGAAGAAAGGACCTTGGCTGTTCACCCTATCTATGCCTCTCATAATTTTATAAACCTCTATATAGTCCCCCCTCAGCCTCCTATGATCCAAGAAAATAAGTCCCAGCCAGTCCAGCCTTTTCTTTTAACTCAAACCTTGCAGTCTTGGTAACGTCCTTGTAAATCTTTTTTGTACCCCTTCCAGTTTAATAACATCCTTCCTATAGCAGGGAGACGAGAGCTGTACGCAGTACTCCAAATGCAGCCTCACCAATGTCTTGTACAGCTGCAATATGACATCCCAACTCCTGGACTCAGTGCCCTGACTGATAAAGTCAGTAAACTCCTTCCTCACCACCTTGTCTACCTGTGACAATACTTTCATGGAACTATGTACCTGCATCCCTAGGTCTCTCTGTTCAATAACACTCCCCAGGGCCCTACTGTGTAAGTCGTGCCGTGGTTTGCTTTACCAAAATGCAACACCTCACATTTACCTAATTAAACTCCATCTGCCATTCCTCAGCCCACTGGCACAGTTGATCAAGATTCTGTTGTACTCTTAGTTAGCCTTCTTTACTATCCACTATACCACCAATTCTGGTGTCATCTGCAAACTTGCCAACCATATGTCCTATGTGCTCGTTCAAATTGTTTATATACGTGACGTAAAGGAGTGGACCCAGCACTAATCCTTGCGGCACACTTCTGGTCACAGGCCTTCAGTCCAAAAAGCAACCTTCCACTACCCTCTGTCTCCTACCATCGAGCCAATTTTGCATCCAATTGGCTCGCTGCCCTGTATTCCGTGTGATCTAACCTTGTTAACCAGTCTACCATGTGGAACCTTGTAGATCGCCTCGCTAAAGTCCAACTAACCTCTTGGTCACCTCTTCAAAAAACTCAATCGAAATTGTGAGACACAATTTCTGCTGCGCAAAGCCATGCTGACTATCCCTAATCAGTCCTGGCCTTTCCAAATGCATGTAGGTCCTGTCTCTCAGAATTCCCTTTCTCACCATTGACATCAAGCTCACTGGTCTATAGTTCCCTGGCTTTTCCTTGAAGCCTTTCTTCAATAATGACACAACATTAGCCACCCTCCAGTCTTCCGGTACCTCACCCATGGCCATCGATGATATAACAATCTCCACTCAAGGCCTGAAGTTTCTTCCCTAGCTTCCCACATTGTCCTAGGATACACTTCATCAGGTCCCAGGGATTTATCTACTTCTATGCATTTTTAAGACCTCCAGCACCTCCTCTTCTGTAATGCGGACTCTTTTCAAGACATCACTATTCATTTCTCTGAGTTCCCTAGCTTTCATGTCTTTCTCCACAGTAAATACTGACAAGAAATATTTGTTTAGGATCTTATCCATCTCCTGTGTCTCCATGCATGGACAACCTTGTTTATCTTTAGGGGCTCCATTATCTCCCTAGTCACTCTTTTGCCCTGAATATACTTGCAGAATCTCTTTGGATTCTCCTTTACCTTATTTGCCAAAGCTATTTCATGTCACCTTTTCGTCCTCCTGATTTCCCTCTTAAGGATACTCGTACTGTCCTTAAACACCTCTAGAGATTCATTCATTCCCAGCTGCCTTTACCCGACTTATATTTCCTTTTTTCTCGACCAGAGCCTCAATATCGCTAGTCATCCAGTGGTCTCTATTCCTGCCAGCCTTGCCCTTCACACCATGATGCTGCCAGACCCACTGAGTTTCTCCAACATCCTTTTTCAGATCTCCAGAATGCACTGTATTTTGATTTTATTCTCGTGCATTCTCATCCTACTTCCGAGAGTTAAGCATGGAATCTGGGGTTGATATCTTAGGGCAGTACTGAGGCGTGCTGCTCTGTTTGAAGTGCTATCTTTTGGAAGAGATGTTAAAACAGGACTCTGTCGCTCTCTCAGATGGATATAAATGATTCCATGGGAGTATTCAAAGGACAGATGAGATATCTCCATAGGTCAATATTCATCTCTTGAGGAATTAGAAAGGTTATCTTGTCACAGGTATTGCTCAGTGGTTAGCACTGCTGTCTCACAGCACCAGGGACCTGGCTTCAATTCCACCCTCAGGCGACTGTCTGTGTGGAGTTTGCACATTCTGCCCATATCTGCGTGGGTTCACTCTGATTTCCTCCTGCAGCCCAATGATAAGTAGGTTGGGTGGATTGGCCATGCTAAATTGCCCCATAGTGTCCAGGGATGTGCAGGCTAGCTGAGTTAGCCATGGGAAATGCAGGGTTACAGGGACTGGGCAGGGGCTGAGTCTGGATGGGATGCTCTTCAGAGGGTTGGTGTGAACTTGATGGGCTGAAAGGCCTGCTTCCATGCTACAGGGATTCAATGTTTATCTCAGTGCAGTTCATGAGATTTTGCTCTGCTCTATTTGGCACATTATATCCCAACGTTACCGTAGTGTTTGAATTTCATTCGCTGTGCAATGCTTTTGACATCTTGGGGTTAACATAGAACATAGAACTCTACAGAGCATGAATGGGCCCACAATGTTGTGCTGAATATGACCCAAAATCAAACTAATTCCTTCTGCCTGCCTTTTGTCCATATCCCTCCATTCCTTGCATATCTGCTGGTTGTGACAAATGCTATAGAAGTGCAAATTCCTCCCTTCAAATTGAAACTCCATTTACAGTGGCAACTTACCCTCTAATGGCTTTTCCATTTCGGACATGTTTGGATTTTTCCTAATTCACGTGCAGGATCTGGGCATCGCTGGCTGGGTCAGTGTTGATTGTCCACCCCACAGTTGCAGGCTCTGGTGAGCTGCCTTCTCAAACTGCTGCATCCTGCTGTTTATTCACTCAATGCTAATTCAGCAAGCATCAATCACCTGTTATGGAACAGACTAAACTCCCTCAAAGCCTTCAGAAGGTAGTGTAGACCCTAACCTTTCCTTATTTTTAAGGTAAATGCAAGGCGTTGCATTCTAGATGGTCAAACTGCTGGATTTTAAGGCAAAACATACTTCAGTCATCCACTAAGGTTAAAACACAACAACAGAAGGAAGGGTCTAGGCCCGAAACGTCAGCTTTCCTGCTCCTCTGATGCTGCTTGGCCTACTGTGTTCATCCAGCTCCACACCTTGTTATCACAGAAGGAAGGTGAGTGACTTCAACTTTCCTCCTATTGACTGGGACTCCCTCAGACCCAGGGGCTCGGATGGAGAGCAATTTATTAAATGTGTCCAGGAGGGCTTTTTGAGATAGTATGTTGACAATCCAACCAGAGAGGAGGCAATATTAGGCTTGGTATTAGGGAATGAGCCAGGGCAGGTTGATCAATGTTTCAGTACGAGAGCATTTTGGGCTTAGTGACCAAAATTCCATAGAATTTCGCGTTGTCATGGACAAAGACAAGAGTGGCCCTCGGGTGGAGGTGTTTCATTGGGCAAGGGCCACCTACATCCGAATTGGACAAGAGCTGGGGAATGTGGATTGGGAGCAGTTATTTGAGGGCACATCGACGTCTGGAGTGTGAGAGGTTTTTAAAGACAAGTTGATTAAAGTGCAGGACAAACAGAAAGATAGGAATGGCAGGATTCAGAAACCATGGATGACAAGGGAAATTGTAAGCCTAGTCAAAAGGAGAAAGGAAATATACAAAAGTCTAGGCAGCTACAAACTGACGAAGTCATTGAGGACTATAGAGAAATTAGGAAGAAACTTAAGCAGAATTAGGAAGGCAAAAAAGGGCAATGAAATATCTTTAGCATACAGGGTCAAGGTGAATCCCAAGGCTTTTTATGTATATGTTAGAAGAAAGAGGGTAACAAGAGAAAGAATAGGGCCACTCAAGGACAAAGAAAGGAAGTTATACACGGAGGCACAGGAAGTGGGAGAGATCCTGAATGAGTACTTTGAATCAGTTTTCACCAAGGAGAAGGTCATGACTGATGTTGAGGCAAGGGATGAGTGTGTAAATATTCTAGAGAATGTCAATACATTGAAAAAGGAAGTTTTGGGTATCCTAAATTGCATTAAGTTAGACAAGTCCCCAGGACTAGATGGGATCTATCCCAGGTTTCTGCGAGAGGCAAGGGGAGAAACAATTAGGACATTAGCAGATATCTTCACATCCTCCTTGACCACAGGCGAAGTTCCAAAGGCCTGGAGATTAGCCAATGTTGTTCCCTTGTTTAAGAAAGGAAGCAGGGATAATCCAGGAAACTATAGGCCTATGAGCCTGATATCTATGGTGAGAAGCTCTTGGGGAAGATATTGAGGGACAAGATATATGCGTATTCGGAGGAAAATGGACTAGTTAGTGACAGGCAGCATGGTTTTTTTCTGGGGAAGGTCGTGTCTCACCAACCTGATTGAATTTTTTGAAGAAGTAACAAGGATAATTGATGAGGGAAGGGCTGTGGATGTAGTTTATATGGACTTTAGTAAGGCATTTGATAAAGTCCCGCATGGCAGATTGGTACAAAAACTAAAATCACAAGGGATTCTGGGTGGCCTGGCTAGATGGATAGAAAACTGGCTTGATCATTGAAGACAGAGGGTAGTGGTGGAAGGATGTTTTTCACAATGGAAACTGGTAACTAGTGGTGTTCCACAGGGATCACTCTGAGATCCTTTGTTGTTTGTAGTATATATAAATAATCTGCAGGAAAATGTGGGTGGTCTGATTAGTAAGACCATAGAATTCCTACAGTGTGGAAACAGGCCTTTCAGCCCAACAAGTCCACGCCAACCCTCAGAGTACCCACCCAGACTCATCCCCCTAATCTACACATCCCTGAACACTACAGGCAATGTAGCATGGCCAATCCATCTAGCCTGCACATCTTTGGACTGTGGGAGGAAACCGGACCACCAGGAGGAAACCCACGCAGACACGGGGAGAAGGTGCAAACTCCACACAGACAGTCACTCGAGGGTGGAACCAAACCCAGGTCCCTGGTGCTGTGAGGCAGCAGTGCTAACCACTGAGCCACCCTGAAGTTTGCTGATGACACGAAGATTGATGGAGTTGCTGATAGAGCCAACGATTGTGAAAGTATACACTGGGATATAGACAGATTGGCGACTTGCACACAGAAACGGCAGATGGAGTTTAATCTAGAAAAATGCGAGGTGATGCGTTTTGGAGGGTCAAATTTAGGTGTGAATTATATTGTAAATGGCAGAACCCTTAGGAATACTAACATTCAGGTGGATCTGGGTGTGCAGGTCCACAGTTCCCTAAAAATGGCAACACAGGTAGCCCAGGTGATTAAGAAAGCATATGGCGCGCTTGCCTTCATCATCCGGGGCATGGAGTATAAGAGTTGGCAAAACATGTTGCAGCGATATAAAACCTTTGTTCGGCCGCATTTGGAGCATTGTGTGCAGTTTTGGTCACCACGTTACCAGAAGGATGTGGAACCCTTGGAGATTGTACAGAGAAGGTTCACCAGGATGTTGCCTGGTCTCCAGGGCACTGGCTATGAGAAAATGTTAAAAAGACTAGGATTGTTTTCACTGGAAAGACAGCAGCTGAGAGGAGACCTGACAGGGGTCCACAAAATTATGAGAGGCATAGGTAGGGTGGATAGTCAGAGGCTTTTTCCCCAGGGCTGAAGTTTCAATGACAAGAGGGCACAGGTTAAAGGTCGGGGGGGGAAATTGTGCGAGGGGGAGATGTGCGAGGGAAGTTTATCACAGAGGGAGTGGTAGAAGCCTGGAACACACTGAGGTGGTGGAAGCAGGCATGTTGGTGACATTTAAATGGCATCTGGATGGTTACGTGACTAGGGAGAGAATAGAGGGATACGGGCCGAATAAGGGCAGAAAGTTTGTTTTCTGGATTAGTTGGGGTATGATGATCAGGAAAGCTTGCGATTTCAAATAAACCTGTTGGACTATAACCTGGTGTCGTATGATTTCTGACTTTATCCACCCCAACCCAACACCAGCACCTCCACATCATGTTGATGGCGTTAGACAAAGCAGTTCCGATGGACTTTGTGTGCCAGTACACCTTGTTGAGGTGAATTATCTTCCTGTGCAGTCCACCTGCTACATAAATGACAAAAGGAATATGTGTGGAAGTCAAATGGGGATGGTAAATCAAGCATGCCAAGAAACAGGAGATGGGACAGAGTGGCGTAAGTGGCATAGCACTTTTCGTTGGAGAAAATGGGGAAACATTTATGATCTGAAGGTGTTTCAGGCTGCAAAATTCCTAGTAGACACATTAAGTGCTGTTCCTTGAGTTCCATTGGAACAGTGTAGGAGGCTGAGGAAGAGAGGTCAGGTGGGCCAGAGGATTAACGTGGGTTAATTAAAGATTAATAGTAATCCTCCCTGGGCAAATCTGACTCTGTAACAGTGGAGATGGTCATTCGCTATGGCAGACCTGTTTGAAGGAGTAACCTTGATAGTGAACAACAGAGACCGGGACCAGCTGGACACCCCACAGCAGCTGGAAAACAAAGTGCGTAACAAGCTGGTGCTGCTCTATTTCGGGTCCAGGGAGTGCCCGAAATGCCAGGAGTTCACCCCCGTGCTGCAGGAGTTCACTAACCAGCTGCTGGATGAGTTCTATGTGGAACGGGCAGCTCAGCTGGTGCCTGTGTATGTCTCCCAGGATCAAACGGAGGAGAAGGAGCAGCAATACCTTAGGACACTGCACAGGAAGTGGCTCTATATACCTTTCCAGGACAAGTACAAGAGGTAAAGGCATTGCTGCAGCGGAACAGGGGAGGTTAAGTTTTTTTTAAACAATGTGCAGTTTAAATGGCAGTAGAGGCAGTGCAAGACACAAGGGGTCAGTAATGAGACAAATGAAGATGAGCCCAATTAAACTGCAGTTACAGCAGAAATATTACAAATAAGAATTATGTGAGTTTTTTTTATTCATTCATGTGATAAGAGCATCACTGGCTAGGCCAGCATTTACTACCCATCCCTAACTGGCCAGAGGGCAGTTAAGAGTCAACCACATTGCTGTGGGCCTGGAGTCACATGTAGGCCTGACCAGGTAAGGATGACAAATTTGTCTCCCTGAAGGACATTAGTGAACCAGATTGATCTTTCTAACAATCAACATTAGATCCATGGTCATCATTAGACTTCTAATTCCATATTTTTATTGAATTCAATTTCCACCATGGTGGGATTTGAACGCAGGTCCCCAGAATATTACCTGGGTCTCAGGCTTAGCAATTACACCACTAGACCACTGCCTCCCATTGGGGACTTACAGTGCATTAACTTGAGTTGACATACCTTAACTCACACCAGGTTGCAATCATCCATCTCTGTTGTGCTTGCCGATCACACTCATCTCCCAATCAGACATCTTGATTTTATTAAGAACACACGAATTAGGAGTAGGCTATTCAACCCTTCGAGTCTACTGAACCATCAGTAAGACCACGGCCAATCTAATGGTGGCCTTAACTCCAATTTCCTGTCTGTCTGTGTCCCCTCCACCTCCCACCAACATCCTTACCTACTTTGTAGATCTCAAACCTCTCTTATTCAACCTTGAATATATTCAATGACCTCCACATCTCACTGTGGGAAGAATTCCAAAGCTTAATGACATCTGAGAGAACAGATTTCTCCTCATCTCTGCCTTAAACAGGAGATCCCATAATTTGGAACTGTGTCTTTATATTCTAGATTCCCCTAACAACAGGCAACATTCCCTCAGGATCTACCCTGCCAAACATTTTTAGAAACTGGTGTTTTGATAAGATCACCTGCCTAAGACCATGAGATGTAAGAGCAGAAGTAGGCCATTCGGCCCATTGAGTAAAGAAAGCATTTAATACATTTGCCTTCATTGCTCAGACTTTTGAGTACAGGGCTTTAGACGTCATGTTGAAGTTGTACAGGACATTGGTGAGGCCTCTTTTGGATTACTGTGTCCAGTTCTGGTTGCCCTGCAATAGGAAGGATATTATTAAGTTGAAGAGGGTTCAGAAATAATTTATCAGGATGTTGCCAGGAATGGAAGGTTTGAGTTATAAGGAGAGGCTGGATAGGCTGGGTCTTTTTACACTGGAGCGTAGGAGGTTGAGGTTTATAAAATTATGAGGGGTATAGGTAAGGTGAATAGTAGGTGTCTTTTCCTGAGGGTGGGGTCATATTTTTAAAGGGAGAGGAGAAAGATTTAAGAAAGACACAAGAGGCAACACTTTTACACAGAGTGGTTCGTTTGTGGAATGAACTTCCAGAGGAAGTGGTGGATGCGGGTACAGTTACAACGTTTAAAAGGCATTTGGATAAGTTCATGAGTGAGAAATATTTGGAAGGATATGTGCCAAGTGCAGGCAGTTGGGACTAGTTAAATCTGGGAACACAGTCGTCATGGGCTGGTTGGACTGAAGGGTCTATTTCCGTGCTGCACGACACTATGAGTCTGCTTCACCAGACAATGAGATCATGGTTAATCTGGCTTTCCCCAACTCCGTTCCTGCCTTTTCCCTGTAACCCTTGATTCCTTTACCGTTTAAAAATCAGTCTATCAGCCTTGAGTGTGCTTAACAGACCAGCCTCTAAAGAATTCCACAGATTCACTACCCTCAGAGAAAAGAAATTCCTGCTCATCTCTGTTTAAAAGGGCAACCCGCTACTCTGAAATGATGCCCTCTGGCCCTAGACTCTTCCACAAGGGGAAACAACCTCTCTGCATTGTTGTTAAGGCCTTCCTCAAGAATCTTAATGAGACAAAGAACTGCAGATGCTTAAGATCTTAACCAAAAACAGAAATCGCTGGAGAAACTCAGCTCGTCTGGCTGCATCTGTGAAGAGACAAACCGATTTAATGTTTCAAGTCCAGTGATCTTGCTTCAGAACTGACAGTAGCTAGGAAAGAGTGGCACATATGCTGAAGACGAGAGGTGTGGGGAAAGGGGTGAAGAAATCTTGCATGTTTCAAATGGTCACCTCTCATTCTTCTAATTTCCAATGAGTATAGACCCAATCCGCTCAATTTTAATACTCCTCCATGCCTCACCTCTCCCTTGCTTTGTGGCACACTGTTTCGTGACGTCTGCACTCCTCAGATTCCAGCCTTGTGAAAATTTACGACTTGCGTCTTGACCTGCCCAGGCTCTGGAACTCCCTCCATTCAGTCTCTCTCCTCCTGTAAGACATTGCTGATACCCAATCTCTTTGACCCCAGCATCCATCTTGATGTCTCCTTGGGTAGCTCAGTGTCAAACCTGGCCTGTTAGCTTCAGGCATTTTTCGATGACGTGAAAGGTGCTACAGCAATGCAATTTGTTGTTGTATTTATATCTAAGTCCCTTATAGGTTATTCTGTATCATCTTTTTTTTCTCCTGGGTCTCTGAGTTTGTTTTCTCTTTCTTTTCTGGGCTTTGTTCAGTTAGATTTGATGGTTGGCATGTTTGCAACATTGACTCATCTGTCACTAGTTTCAGGAGGAGTTGTTTACTTCCTCCTCCAACACAAGCTCATTTTGATTTGATTTGATTCATTAATGTCACATGTACCTAGGGACAGTGAAAAGTTTTGTTTTGTGTGCAGTACAGGCAGATCATCCCATACAAAGTGCCAAAGGGTAATAGAACAGAGCGAGGAATACAATGTTACAGCTGCAGAGAAGGGGCAAAAAGAGCGAGATCAACATTCAATGTGAAATTTGAGATGTCGATTCAGAAATCTAATAACAATGGGGAAGAAGCTGTTCTTGAACCTGTTGGTATGTCTGTTTAAGCTTCTGTATCTTCTAGCGGACAGAAGTGGTTGGAAGAGATTATAACTTGGTCAGGGGGGATGATGTTGGCTGCCTTCCCAAGGGAACAACAAGTATAGATGGAGTCAATGGATGGGAGGTTGGCTTGCTGGTGGATTGGGCCGTGTTCACACTCTCTGTGGTTTCTTACAGTCCTGGGCAGAGCAGTTGCTGTACCATGCCATGATGCACCCAGATAGAATGCTTTCTATGGTCCATCTATAAAAAATGATAAGAGTCTTTACAGACCTGCTGAATTTTCTTAGCCTGCTGAGGAAGGGGGCGTTGTCGTGCTTTCTTGACTGTCGCATCAATGTGGGTGGACCACGACAGATTGTTGGTGATCATCACTGCTGGGAATGTGATGCTCCCAACCCTCTCCACTTCAGACCTGTTGCTGTAGACCAGGACATGCCCTCCTCCTTGCTTCCTGAAGAGTGGGAGTTACTTAGGATTAAGTCCTGGGCAGACTCCACTCACAATGCTGAGTAGGTAAGCTCAATGAAGGGGAAACTGAAGTGAGCTTGAGGAGTTTCTAACTTATGTAAAAACACTGTCAAATGGACTGCAAGAACCCTAGATATAGTTACCATTATACACATGCACATCCTCTTGCAAGAAAGGTCTTTATTCAAAGAGTGAGAAATGTTAGGAATATACCAGCAACAGTAAGGTGGTCAATATTGTTCAAAATACCTGACTGTTAAGGTAGGAGATTCAGAAGTACAGTGGATGGAAATCAATTATAGAATCCCAACAGTGCAGAAAGAGGCCTTTCGGCCCATCCAGTCTGCACTGACTTTCCAAAGAGCAGACCCACCTCCATACCCTATTCCTGTAACCCGGCATTTCCCATGGCTAACCCACATAGCCTGCACATCCCTGGGCACTATATACAATTTAGCATGGCCAATCTGCTTAACCTGCACACCTTTGGACTATGGGAGGAAACCCACACAGACACAAGGAGAATGTGCAAACTCCCCACAGACAGTTGTCCGAGGGTGGAATTGAACCTGGGTCCCTGGTGGCGTGAGGGAGCAGTGCTAATCCCACTCTCATCCACATTTTTCTGGTGCCTTTATTTTGCACTGACCAATGTGCCATCTGTCCATTGTGTTAATCCTGTGGTATTTATTTGGAAAGAACCAACTTGGATTGATACAGGAAATAGGAGGCCATTCAGCCCTGTTCCGCCATCCAACTAAATCACAGCTGATCTTCGAATACAATGCCATTTTCTTGCACAATCCCCATATCCCTTCATAGCTTTAAAAACCAGAAATCTATCAATCTCTGCCTTGAAAATACTCAATACCTGATCCTGAACAACCCTCTCGGATTGAGAATTCCAAAGATTCACCACCCTTTGAGTGAAGATATACTTCCTGATCTCAGCCCCAAGTGACTTGCTCTTTATTCTGAGACTGTGCACCCTGGGTTGTACAGGTATTTCTGCTAATATACTGCATATTTTGTTAATGCAAATTGGCTGTAATTCGATTGAAATATAGTGGACGTTGTTTGGATCATGCAAGCTTTGTACCGTACAGTATAGCGATTTCCCTATAACACAATTTTCTATAGCACGAGGCCCACAAGAACACAACTATCACGTCATAGGAGAACTACCTGTATACCCTTACTCACATTCCTTGCTGCTTTTGCTCCATCAAGACCTTTGTACATTGCAATGAGATCACCCCTTACTCTTCTAAACTCTGGAGAATATTAACCTGGTCTTCCCCTTCTCTGCTCATTCAAACAATTCCAGGAACTGGTCTGGCAAGCCTCCTCATGTACAGGATATCCCCCAGCCCTTCACAATCCACAACTTATGGGATGGCACAGTGACTCAGTGGTTACACTATTGCCTTACCACGCCAGTGACCCGGGTTCAATTCCACCCTTGGATGACAGTCTGTGTGGAGTTTGCACATTCTCCTAGTGTCTGGGTGGGTTTCCTCCAGGTGCTCCAGTTTCCTCACACATTCCAAAGATGTGCAGGTTAGGTGGATTGGCTATGCTAAATTGCCCATAGTATCCAGGGATGTGTAGATTAGAGGATGGGCTGGGGTGGGATGTTCTGAGGGTTGGTGTGGACTTGCTGGGCCTGCTTCCACACTGTAGGGGTCCTATGATACTCCTGAGATGCAGTCACTGCTGTGAAGTAGGAAGTGCAGCAGCCAAAAAGCTCAATGTCACCAATATATTTTTAAACTGATTTTGTCTAGCGGGATTGAATGTTGGTTGGGGCACTGGGGGAAAACATTCCTGCTGTGGATTCCTGTACATTCACCTCAGAGGGTATGCATGATTTTGCTGTGCTCCATCAGACTGCTGCAGTTGGCTACGAATCAGCAGTGACTACAATTCCAAATATTTTACTGGCCAAGAATAAACCATGGCATGAGTGAGTCAAAAGGCATTACGCAGATTCTCACTCCTTTTGAAGAGCTGATTTGAAACGGTAACACCAGCTGCAATGAATGTTGGTATTTTATTTTCTAGAGAGTTACGAAAAATGTACAACATTAACATCATCCCAAGCATCATTGTTCTAAAGCCCAACGGAGACCTCATCACCAGAAATGGAGTGGCAGAGATCTCCACATTGGGAGTGGGGTGTTTCAAGAACTGGTGGGAAGCATCTGAGATCATCGATAGGAATTTTCTCCTGGCAGAAGACTTCGAAGACTGGACCTGGAAGAGCATGACCGATCCCTTAAGGCAGCTTAAGTACAAGATTAAGAAGACTGGGGAGGAGAAAGTCCATGAGATAGACTGAGCAATGTTGTGTGTTACAGCTCCAGCTTCCACCCAATGCTTTTCAAACACTTTCCATGACACATCCCCACAATTGATTATTCCCTCCTGTCACACATTAGCAAAGCTCTACTCCAAAACTAAATTATGGACTGGAACATAGAGGAATTCCTTTCGTAATCCTCTGCACCTCAGATGCGAGGGGGGAAAAAAAATCACTACATTATTACAAGCAGGCTAAACTACAAAACTAGATTTATTCACAAATAAAATTATAACAATGCAACAAGATGTCAAACACTACAATACTTATCCTATAGAATTATAATCAGTCTATAAGGTATTGATATATCCTTACTCTTGCTTTCTTGCCACAGAGGTATTTGGAAAATAAGTTCTGGTGGTAAATTTTGAGAGATCTACCTGCCTGCCCCTAGCACAATTAGTGATAAAGTGAATAGGGAACTAATGAAAATGTACGAATACAACATGTCCTCTCCCTTGTATGGAAGCATGCTTTCGAAAATAATTATTCATTTGAATTAGCTTCCAAGATAATAATTATTCTGCCCTGTAACATCTGATCCCAGTTTTAAATTACAATATGTAATATGGGTCCCTGCCAACAGCAATTGCAGAATACATCCACCAGACAACTGCCATTCATTCTGCTGCACCCATGCATGTTACCATCTTTGATTATCAAAGGAAATCCTCTCATTGGCTCGCTTTATAATGAGCATTAAAGCAAGATATGGACAACATTCTTCCTTTTAAAGTTCTTTCACCTGATTTAACTTCCTTCTTCCTGTAATTAATACTTGCATTTACATCCATGCACGAGTGAAGGCAAACCAGTCTATGATGTGTAAACACTGCCCATTATTTTGACCAACATTTATGCAGGCTCATGGGCTGGGCTGTGTCTTCACCTTGCGAACCAAAATAGGCTTTATCTTGGCTGTCAGCCAGGAAACTGGCAACTGGGGATACGTCACACAGAGATCAGGGTCAAATAGGTGAAACGAAGAACACTTACTGCCATCTCACCACTCACTCTTCTCAATGACTCTGGCAAAATTATTTAAAAATATCCCGAGAATAAGGGGGAAAAAAGTGCACTCAAATTCTTCTTTGACCCCCTTGAGGAATTGAGGATAATTGTTATTCCATTAACTTCTTTCACTCTGCATTCCCTCCCTCGTCAGATACAGATGTCTCACCTTCTGGTACTCGTTCTGTGGCACTGTCTGACCACAAGCCCGCACTCTGGTTTTAGGGAATGACTTTAACAGTGAAAAGCCCAGGTGATATCCATCCAATGTTAACCTCCTGCTCTTACCGATGGTCCCTTCTCTTTGAATGTCCCATTGACACAGGAACCAATGTCGTTGCAGTAGCCAACTTGTACCTGTAGTAGACGGAGTTGACTATATCTGGACTGTGATCTCCAAGAGACTGTGTCAGAGGTCAAGTGCTATGAATTTTGAGATATCAATACTGCCCTTAACTCACTCTGCCTTTCGGTGTGAAAGTGGAGCGTGTTAATTGGAACTGAATCAACAGATAATGATGCACTCTATGCAAGAAAGCCTAGAAAAGATAGCAGGTAACAGCAATGAACCACAGATCCAATCTTAATTTGGTCTCCTGTTCTGATCAGTGACTATACACTGAGATCAGATCACTCAAAGTAATTCAACATTAGATGATTGGCCGATTAGGATCACTCTCCTATCCTACCATGGTGATTGTATTTGAGTACCACTGAGCAACATCTGGCCTAGATCTTTGATGACCTGGGGAATGTACAACACTCAGGCCATTTGGCCCAGCATTTATGCCAATTGGTACTGACACTGGATGACTGGACAGTACAGACTCCATTGCCCCAGTGCTATCGAGGCCACTGCTACATGGTCAAGAGCTAAAGGACACATTGTATGATAGGGCCCGTGAACCCTGTACCACCCTGTCTTAATGAATACTTTGGTCTCTTCTGGGATAATGCCCTCAACTCGAGTCATCGCGATCTACAACACACCTGTGCCAGTCAAAAACCACACAACTATTCTCAACTCATTTCTAGCATTTAGCCCATAGCCTTGTATGCCTTCGCATCTCAAGCGCACATCAAAATACTTTCTGAATGTCATGATGGTTTCTGTCTCTCCTACTCTTACAGGCAGTGAGCTCCAGACTCCTGCCACCCTTTTCCCTCGCATCCCTTCTAAACCTCCTGCTCCTTCCCTTAAACAGAGACAGCAAACATCCACAAAATGATGCGACCAAGTTTGTAGAAAACCTTTATTGTAAATTTCAAATTAAACATAGTTATAAACGTAAATTGTGAAATATTAAATAACGTGAAAATTTCCTAGGCATTGCTAGGATACTGGTAGTGTCGGGGTAAATCCACCATCACAGAGTCAGACCTGGTGTTCATCTCTGGCAGCCTTGTCCATTTTATAGAAAACCTTTCCTTTTTCCACGTGTAAGAAAATAGTTTTGAAAATTCTCTATTGTACAATTGGCTGGAACTAAACATCAGGTAGTTAGAAACCTCAGACATGTCGTTGATATTATATCATCAATGCTGATCCATGATGTTATCAAACTACAGAACGGGAGGATAACAGGGAGCAGAGGAGTTGATTTGGAAAGGCACTGGTGGACTCTCAGTCAGGGAAGACAGCTATAGAAAGTGTCACTCCTCAGTTCTTCCCCACCCTTCCTCTCTTAAAAGTACTGACCCTTGCTGGGCTGTAATCCCATTGCTGTACAGTAGGAAGCAACAGGCACTTTAATTGGAAAAGTGATACCAGAGGAGGAGGTCTGGTGTAGCAGTTGAGTGTGTCCCTGCTGCCAAGGTTAGAGTGGCCAGGGGTTGACAGTGAAGCAAGGGGAGCTCATGACATGGCTAAACAGGTGGAGTATTAAACTGAAAATTCTTCAAGCACACACCAAAGGCAGTAAGGGCAGGAGAGATTTCTTGGCAGCAGAGAATTTGGAGCACCACCATCGTTCTACCATCCTACAACTCAGTTGCCCGGCCATGTAGGACAGGTTTGGTTCATTTGATTGACGGCCTTTGTAGATTTGAACGATGCCAACGGCACGGGGTTTGATCTCTGTTCCACTCGGGGTAGATTCGGGATCTGTATCCTTCTAGTGGACTTGTCTTTGGGCAGAGGACTCAAAAGAAACAGGAAGAATGTCAGTGTGGGAGAGCTAATGTGAGTGGAATGATCCAGGCTGGGAGCACCAGAGTTTCTGATTACAATTAATACTCATAAACCCAACACAGCTTAAGTCAGGTTTGTAGCACCAAAACGGAAGGGCCAGAGGAATCAAAAGGAGGAACTCTGAGGTTAGAGTGAGGTGGACAAAAATGTACAAGTGGGTAAAAACAGGGAGATTAAAATCAACTGTGAACATGTGTTCTGCAACAAAAGACATTGAAAAAGATCCAGGGCACCTAATGAATGCAACAAGGATTTCCAAACCACACACTGCTGTTTTGAACGCACCTCAAATACCATGCCTAGTCAGAGTTAGAGATACACGGCATTCCAGCAATGGAGGCGGAGCATGGAAAAGTGAAATAAAACCCCAAGACTCAGATCAAAATACCATGTCTTCAACAAGGGCCTTGCTTCATCTCACTGTGTGCGTGGTCAAGTCTGAGAAGGTGAAGGGAATGAACGAAGGTTGCTGGTTCCGGTTCTCTTTTGAAATGTCAGCGCAGAGTGCTGCTGCTTCCCAGCACTCTTCCAATACATTCTGTGCTGGGTTCCCCGAGGGTCGGATAGCAGGGAGGTGACCACGAATACCTGTCAGTACGGCTCGGCTCACATGGTGAAGGGCAGACCTCTAGGTTTTATACGTGTGGGAGGAAGATTAGGGGGCAGCAAGGCCCCATCTGACTTGATAAAGACGACACATTTCGGAACTTCCGGAGTTACTCCATCAGGTAAAAACCAAAAGGACAGCAGATGCAGTAAATCGGGAACAAAAGCAGAGGTTGCTGGAAAAGCTCAGCAGGTCGGGCAGCATCTGTGAAGAAAAACCAGAGTTAACGTTCTGAAGGAAGGGTCACCAGACCCAAAACGTTAACCCATTTTTCTTCAGAGATGCTGCCAAACCTGCTCAGCTTTTCCAGCAACTTCTGTTTTTACTTCATCAGGTGCCTGAGTTCAAACACTATATCAGCATCTTGTACTGTTTAATTTTGCACCAAAGATCGATTGCAGCTGCGCTCATGGGTCAGGAAGGTGAACTTCCACAGGAACTCTCTCAGCATGGGCTGGTTGGGCCAAATGCCCTATTTCTGTACCATTTAATCGAATGTAATCCATAGTCCATCATAACAATGGGAGTCTTAGTGGATCAACTTCAACCATGGAATGTCCCATGGAAATTCTAAATGTTAAACTTTATCCATTATCTCAAATAACTTCACCATTGGTTCAGATCAGGCTTTCGTCCTGGAGACAGAGTTCAGTCCCCACTCTGTGACTTCAGCAGGTACTGCTGGGTTACACGGAGGGAAATCTTTGGGGTGAGTCTAAAGGCAGGGCTTCCCAAAGTGGGGCTTGGGGCCCTGAGTAGGGCTAAGAGTTAAAATGTTGGAGCAGCAAACAACCAAGATTCTAACTGTCTCCGTGGACCGAGCTGGGTTGCTGCTCTAATGGGCTGTTGCTCTCCCAGTTTTCACTGAGGGCACCAAGTCAATTTTCAGGTCTGAGAATGGGGTCACAGTGGGAAGCGGCTCAGGAAGCACTGTTCCAATGATCCAGACGAGATGGAATATAACGCTAAAGCATTGCAACTGACTAGAGAGTGGTGGGGAGATGGACTAGAGCCAAGAAAATAAAAGATAAACAAACAGTTGGGATTAAACTGTTTCACACTGTACAAAGCAAACAAAGAATAGATCAAAATGGGGGTGGGGAGGGGGGGGGGAAGAGGGAGAGACACAGACAGACAGAGAGAAAGAGAGGGAGATAGAAAGAAGAGAAAGGCAAATCTCAACAGAAAATTCAGAAATGAGCTACGCGGCTACAAAAGGTAATGAGGAGTATAAGAGGGTAACAGTGTGGAATGGGTTTCCTGACCTTTATGACTAGCTAGATGACCCAGAGAGATCTTTCAGGTCTGGGGTAATGGAGCATTCCCCGAACCGGCACCAGCTTGTCATATACAAGCAGCGTGTAGTGTCTTGCATAGATTGAGACTGTCGATCTTTCCAAGACACAATGGCTGAGTAATTGTGGGCTATAGTCTAGACTGTTCCTGTGGAAAAGAAAATGCTTAATTTAGGAGATCCGGGATGGGCGGAAAAAGAGGAACAGATGTAAAACTGACTCATGCTCTGGCCATCTGTTATCCCCATGGCGACAAGGAAGTGCATTAAAAACTTAAACAGCAGTTGGATCCAGGAATCTGAAAGTCTTGGCATCTCCATCTGACACAAATCCAAGAGATTTATAACAGATGTAGCAGACACTGCTGTTGAAATGATATGCAGCTACCCATTGGCTACACAACACTCCAGTAGCGGTTTCGACTTCAGAGGTGTAAAATACCGAAGGGGCTAGGATTAAACCACCTCTCTGCATTTTTGTTATACATTTTCTCTATTCTCGCCCAGAATACAAAAAATGAACCTGAAAACCAAAATGGAATCCAAGTTCTTTGTTTATAAACTGGGATTAGGCCCTGCTCAATGTTAAGGGCGTTCTCTGCATTTCTATCCACTGTTAAGTACTAACCATGCTGATAACCCAAGTCTGGAGAACACAGGAACTGGAGGAGTCAACAAGATGTGGAGCTGGAGGAACACAGGTCAGGCAGCAGAGGAGCAGGAAAGTCAACATTTCATGTCAGGACCAGGTTCCTCGTTATCTCCAAGGAACTGGAGGAAACCATCAGGCTCTCAAATCTGTTACGTCATCAGTAAAACAGGCAATAGCTGATTGGCACCTCACTTCCATTTATTTTAGGCCATAATCGCAGCATCAGGCCACTGAGTTCACATTCATACGATGCCTTGATGTGAGTTTCTCCACAATGGGGCCAAGCCTACGGGTGGCGAAGGTGGTGGTTTAAAGAACAAGAGATCTGGCTAATGACCTCACCAACACATTCCCCAGAACGCCTGCTCCTGGGGTTACAGTAACCTGACATGTTACTCTCAAGGCTCTCATAGGGGACAATGGGATCTCTAGGCAATTAAAGGTGTGAGGACCGAAAACCCAAAAGGTCAAATTCAGAGAGGAAGATCCACCTGCAAATGACAAGATTAAAGGGTGAAATAAATGTAACAAAAACTACATTTTATGATATTGCATTAAATTTGGAGTATAAACAGAATATTGAGACAGCGAGTAGAAACACACCTTAAGGACAGCAGCACAAAGTGGGTGGTATTGAGCCAGATGCCCATGATACACTCCCTGCTTGACATCCCTTAACACAAGTGAATACTTGGCCAAGCGTGCGAAAGGCTGTTGACACAAACGACATTGCTGCCCACGTTGCAGACCTACCCTGCTAAATTACAGCATACGGGAACATGCAACTCACTCGTAGCAGTGGCCCCTGTGAGGTATTCAGTCCTTTTGAGGTGGATGGTGTAGTCCTAACTATTAATATATACTGAGGCACGTTGCAAAGTTAATCAACAGTTAACAGTTAGTCAGCACGAATGCTCAGCCCCAGTCACCCTGAAAACCACAGCGAGGGACAGTACTGAGTGCAGCTGGGGTCCAAAAGTCATTTTAACTCATTCATGCACGGGTCACATCCCCGTCTCAGTTTATTTCAGACATCCCACCCACAATCTGTCATTGAAAACTGCTACAAACCAGTGGGTCACAGCTCGTCTCTAGAGGCGGAGTCAATGGGAGAGTGCGACACGTCCAGATTCTGTGCCGCTTCTCGGATTTTTGCCTGCTCCTTGGTCTTCTGCGACTTGGCACGGTCCCAGTCCGTCTTCAGGTTCTCGTTGTCCCAGACTGTGGAGGTCTCCGTGTCGCTCACGTAGCCTGGGTCACCTGTGTAATGTGTGGGGTAGATAAGGAGCGGCTCGACGGAGAAAGCCCTCAGGTCACGGTTCTCAAAGTGATCCATGTACTCTGACCTAATGGAGAAACAGAAAGCTGCACAGTTCACAAGAATATGCAAGGCAGGTGCAAACAATAAGGACCAACATCCTTGGAAGGAGAGTTGACTTTAAATGCAACTGATTCAAAGCAATAAAGGAAAAGCACATTCAGATATGTTCTGTGACAATATAGGAGGGGCCCATTCAGCCCACTGAACCTGTCTGTCTATCCAGGTAGATCATAGCTGATTTGATTCTAAACTTCATTTCCCCACCATGGATTCACAGCCACATCAAACAAAATCCAGCTTTGTAACTATCAGCCCACTCCCCTCACCCTCAAATATATTTTAGGGGCTACGATTCCAGACTGCCAACCCAAAGTGCTTCCCATCACCCTGAACTGTCTACGTCTAATTTTGATGTTTTGGACCTTCATTCTGGACTCCCCTCCATTTACCCAATCAACAACATTAATCACCTTAAAGTCTTCCACTGGATAGGCTCAATTATCTGAATTCAAGAGAATACAAGCCAAGTCTAAGCAGCCTGAAACAAAAAAAATTTCTGGAAAAGCCCAGGAGCTCTGGCCGCATCTGTGGAGAGAAATCAGAGTTAACATTTCAGGTTCAGTGACCCTCCCACTGGACCCAAAACATGAACTGTGATTTCTCTCCACAAATTCTGCCAGACCGGCTGAGCTTTTCCAGCAAGTTCTGTAATTGTTTCTGATTTCCAATATCTGCAGCTCTTTCAGTTTTTATACCCAAAGCAGCCTGACTTCATTTTAGCTGATTCTGCCCCGATCTCGTACTGACACAGCACCATGTCTGAATCCACCGTTAATGACTTCAACAGACTGCAATATTCTACATGCACTGTACCCACATCTCTGCAAAGCTGTCAAACAACTTTTATCACAAGTGGGTTAAGAGGAGGGTGGGTTTTACATTTAAGATTTATTTTGGTTAATTTTGTCAGCTTTACAGACTTTTTACAAATGCAAGTATTCTGATACTGTGTCAAGAGGACATTGTTGTACTAATGCACCCATTAATGTTGCCTGACATTAACAGCCAGGCTTTGTTATATTTTAAACCAGGCAGGTTGATTCGAACAGGGTGCAGTACATGTTTTCTGTCAGTCAGTGAAGCACAGGGCCATGTGTTTTAATACGTGTAGCTTCCATTATTATTAATTACTATGTGCCACACTTCCTTCCATTGTACGTCACATTGTGAAACCAACCGACGAACCCAAATTTGTGGACTACCTGATGACCATGACAACTATGAAAGCCCAGGCCCGAGTAGCCTACTTCAGCTCCCAATTTACAAGTTTGTATCTTGTTCACCTTAGGGAAGATCTACTACCTCCAACTAGACTGACTAACAGGAATATAGCTAACTCTTAACCGCCCTCTGAAATGGCCCAAGCCCCTTAGTTCAGGAGGGATTAGGGTGAGCAACCAATGCTGGCCTTAGCAGTAATGCCCACAGTTCGTGAAAGGATAATTTCTTTAAAAAGTTATATGCGGCCTAGGGACACCGTCGGTATCAATCACAGGGCAGGCAAGGAAGATAGATGAGAAGTCTACCTCAGTTAGAGTGGGTATCAAACCTACACCGTTGGCAGTACTCTGAACAAAAGGTCAATCAACTGAGTAAACTTATCCTCCCACCTCAGGCTATCAAGCTTCAATATAAAAAGCCAGCATTCTACCCCAGAAGTAAGAGTGAGGAGCCTAACCCTTTCTTAACCTTTGACCCGTACATGTCACAGGACTACCAGTATCTCTTTCGCACAGCCCTCAGGTCAACAGACAGAGCAGCAACAGGTCTGTCTGAGAGTTCATGGTACATACACTGGGTGCTTGTCATACATCACAGGCAGAAATTCATCGACAGGTAGCATCTTGTTGAATGGCTTGGCATCGATGAGCTTCTGTGCCCCTTGCAGCGAGAGGACGTAACCCAGAGTCCAATAGGAGTAATCCGCCTCCACCAAATTCCGGACCCCAGGCACCGGCTTCTCTGGGTGATCCACTTGCATCCGCTTTCGGCCAATGTAGCTGCAGGAAGCAGAAATGGAGGAGGGGACTTGTGTTAAGGAGAGGAGGTGCAGGAGCTGAAAGCAAAAGGGAGGGTGAATTCCAAAATATTGCAGGGCAAACATGCCACAAGGTGCAGGATCTTCGGGAGATGCTAAACGAAAAAGCTTACAGATGATAGAGACCCTTCTGTCATTGAAGGAAATGATCATAAAGAAAAGTTAATGCGTTTAAAAAAAATAGGAATACAAACAGAAAACTCAGAAGCTGGAGAAACTCAGCAGGTCCAGCATCATCTGTGGATAGAGAAACAAATATAACATTCTGAAGAAGAGTCATATTGGACTCAAAAAGTTAACTCTGTTTCTCTCCATGGATGCTGCCAGATCTGCCGAATTTCTCCAGCATTTTTGGTTTTTATTTCAGATACGCAGGCAAGGTGGTGGGGTAGTGGTAATATCACTGCACGAGTGACCCAGAACTCCAGGCCAATGGTCCAGGGAGTTGGGCTCAAATTCCAACATGGTAGGTGGTGAAATTTGAATTCAATAAAAATCTGGAATCAGGGCAGAGCCTAATGACAACCAGGTAACTCCTGCTGATTTCCATAAAGACCCATCTGGTTCACTGATGTCCTTTAGGGAAGGAAACTGCCATCCTTACCTGGTCTGGCCTACATGTGACTCCAGCCCCGCAGCAATGTGGTTGACTCTGAAGGAGGAATGGGCAATAAATGCTGATCTAGCCACACCCACATCCCAGAACGATTTTTGTTTAAAAAAAAAAGCAGCATCCATAATCCTTTGCCTTCATTTAAGGAGAGAAATGGAAACAGAAAGATGAACTGAACACACAAAGATAAACAGCAAAGGAAGTTGGGCAAGGCTCATCCATTTGTCTCAGCTCAACAGACAGCAACACCGCCCTGAATCAGAAAGTCGTGGATTCAAGTCAGGCAGCAAATCCAGGCTGCCATTCCAGTGCAGTGCTGAGGGAATGCTGCATTGATGAAGGAGGTGTCTTTGAGATGCCATTCTCAGCTAGAGGTAAAAGATCCCATTGCCTTATATCAAAAAGCAGCAAGTAAATTATCTTGGGGTCTCGGATAATATTTAAGCCTCGGGGCTCTTGCGGTGCAGTCGTTGCGTCCCTACCTCTGAGCCAGGAGGCCCGAGATCACAACATGGCCCCATTTACAGCAATGAGGTGATACACACACACACACACACACACACACACACACACACACACACACACAGTTTTTCTGGGTCATGATTGAGGGATAAATCAGGAAGAACTCCACTGCTGTCCTTTAAACAGCGCTGCGGTATCTTTCACGTCCAGCCTAGGGAGCAGATGGGTGCTTACCTGAAAAGCACAACATCCTCAACATGCTGCTTGGCCTGCTGAGTTCATCCAGCTCTAGACCTTGTTATCTCAGATTCTCCAGCATCTGCAGTTCCTGCTATCTCTCATCCTCAGTGTCAATCAGGATTACGGACTTAAATAGATTAGGAACTGAACCTACGACCTTCCGGCTCAGAGAAGAATGTGCTACTCTGAGCCACAGCTGGAATCTTTGACAGTGATGTATGGTTATCGCACAGGGTGTAGATTGTAACACTTGTCAAGTGTCCATATCACTGTGCAGAGGCAAACTTTACTTAACTTGAAATGTAACCACAGACAGTGTAGCCCAGTTCTATCACTAGTGGCTTTACCAGGGCCTCAAATCATTGCCCAAGAATATACTTCTGCGTATTCTGCTGTAGAACCAGTAAAACAGATTCTAATTATGTCAAACTACCCACATAGTTATTAACAGAACTGGTAACAACTGACAGTTCCAGTTACAATTTGGGAATCGAAGTCAGAAATAGTACATGGGCCACAATCTGTTCCTGGGTAGCCCCATCAACCCTGCATTTATTGGTCATCCTTAATTGCCCTAAGGCTTCTACTTTTCATTTTTTTTTAAATAAGAAGTGTTAAGCATAGGTGCTTAGAGTGGTGTTACCCAGCCCCGAGAGCACAGAATACTTGTTAGTAGCACTGAGAGAGCAATCTTCCAACAGTGTATCCTCAACCACCAACCACTGCCATTCTGCCAGGATTATGGGATGTCCGGCGCAGACCATGGCACGGAGAGTGTTACGAAGGTAGGGCTAAAGATAAACCAGATCAGGGCGTTTTTTTCTGCTCACTCACATCAGATCCCAGTCGAGTGCGGCCTTCTCCACTTCCTTCATCAAATATTTCAGTCTTCGCTTGAAGAAGATCTCGAACCGTAGATCATCTTCAAAGACCACAACGGTCTGCAATCCTCGTTCGACTATCTGCAGAGAACCAAAGGAACAAGGTGAGGGCCACAACAGCCAGAACTAAACACAGTAAAACTCAGGTGCTCAGCTTTCAAGGGTTCTACTTTGTGGACTCAGGTTAATGCCACGGGACCCGTACCTTACTAAGACTGGGCACGTGTGGGACCCAGATCTGGGGGAAAGTCGGTACCCATAAGCCATGGAGAGCGGGCCTGTACCTGCAGGAGAATATAACTGCTCCTAACATATGGAAAGTGGGTAGCTATGCCCCAGGGAAATTTGAGCTGGAGTATTTTCTACCCCTAGGAGAGTAAATGCACACACTGCAGGAAATGTTGGCGCACCCATAGAATTGCATCCCAAGGAGTGCCATTTCCCATTAAGTGTTAGAATCAACACAGTCTATCCTCTAGGACGAAAGGGTACTCCTAGCTCAGGGAGAGATGTTGTTTCCACAGGAAGCATACCCCAGGGCCCATTAGTCTTCTCTACTCAAGGGAAAACACTATGAATGGCTGTAGCTTGTCCCTATAATGGAAGGTCCTCATCAATGGTATCACTCTACCCAAGGCCACACCATCCTTCCTACAGTAAGATGCCCTGAATGAACTGCAAAATCCCAAACTAACCAGCAATTTATAAAGAGCTCACCCAACCAGTAGGCGTGGAGGTGGGGCTTTGTCTCCACAAGGACTGTGAGATGGTCACTCTTACCGATACTGTCATGGACAGATGCAACTACAGCTGGCAGATTGGTAAGGATGAGGCAAAATATTCTTTTCCCTTGTTGGTTCCCTCACCACCTGCCGTAGACCCAGTCTCGCAGCTATGTCCTTTAGGACCCGACCAGCTTGATCAGTAGTACTGTTGCTGAGCCACTCTTGGTGGTGGATGTCAAAATCCCCCACCCAGAGTACATTTTGTGCCCTTGCCATCCTCAGTGCTTCCTCCAAGTGTTATTCAACATGGAGGAGTACTGATTCACCAGCTAAGGGAGAATGGTATGTGGTAATCAGCAGGAAGTTTCCTTGCCTGTGTTTAACTTGAAACCATGAGACTTCATGGGGTCCGGAGTCGATGTTGAGGTCAACACCCTCCTGATTGTACACCACTGTGCTGCCACCTCTGCAGGGTCTGTCCTGTCAGTGGGACAGGACATATCCAGGGATGGTAATGGTGGCGCCTGGGACATTGTCTGTAAGCTATGATTCCGAGTATGGCTGTGTCAGGTTTTTGCTTGACTAGTCCATGAGCCAGCTCTCCCAATTTTGGTGCTAACCTCCAGAGGTTAGTGACGAGACTTTGCAGGGTCGACAGGGCTGTTTCCATTATATCTGGTGCCTAGATCAATGCCAGGTGATCCATCTGGTTTCGTTTCTTTGAGACTTTCTAGTGATTAGATACAACCGAATGGCTTGCTAGGCCATTTCAGAGGGCAACTGAAAGTCAACCACATTGCTGTGGGTCTGGAGACACATGTAGGTCAGACCAGGTGATGATGGCAGATTTCCTTCCCTGAAGGACATTAAAGAACAAGATGGGTTGTTTCTGACAATCGGCAATGATTTCATGGTAATTGAATTCAAATTCCACCATTTGCCATGGTGGGATTTGATCCCAGATCTCCAAAACATTAACAGTCTAGCGATAATACCCATAGACCACCACCTACCCTCAGTCCATCTTGTCTATTATTGAGTACCCCTGAGGAAAGGCACATCTCTTCTTGCATGCACTAGGACAAATTTGCGAGGGTACTAATTTGAAAGAAAAATCAAAATTTACATCTGCTGCATTGTCCAGGGCAGTACTTGTAGTATAGAGTCCATCTGCCAATCAATCAACACTTTGCTTTCTGACAGTATAACGTTTTCCCTTTAGTTTATCATTTCTTGCCAAAGGTCCTGCAAGGTGAAAAAGCCTTGATAAAATGTGTCTGCTTTTTTCTAGTAATACTCAAGTCATAGAGTCATAAGACCAAGTCCCTTGGCTTTGAACTCCCCTGCCCCAGGGAAAAGACCTTTGCTATTCACCATATCCATACCCCTCAGGATTTTATAAACCTCGAGTTCACCCTTCAACTTCCAGTGCTCCAATCAAAAAGGGACCAGTCTATCCAGGCTCTCCTTATAACTCAAACCCTCCATTCCTAGTCCTTCGTTACTGCCCCTATTGTTGTTGTATGGGTCAGTCCCAGCTGATTGAACTCCCAAGACTCTCAACTAACATTGCAGCTCCTTACCTCATTCCAGACATTGTAGTGACTGAGAAAACAGCCCATCTCCCCCTTGGTCAAGGGTCGGCCTGAGTAAGGGTCTTTATAATCTGGCAGCATGGTGATGCCAAGGGCCTTTACCTGGGTGCTGTTGAAGGCTCTGCATGGATAATTGATGGGGAAAGTATTAGCACATTTCAGGAAGCCAACACCAACCAGCTAATGCAAGAAACAGAATCAAGTGCAGGCCATTCAGCCCCTCCACCTGATGTGATCATGGCTCGTTTTCTAACCCAACACCAATTTTCCGCACTTTTCCCATGTGAGGAGGTCAAAGCTGAAAAACGAGCAGCATGGAAGAAGAGAACTCATTTCACAAAAGGCAAAAAGCTTAGCTTCTGATAGGGCTATGCCATTATCTCAAGACATCCCTCACTTACCTCACTGTGGCAGCACGGTGGCTCAGTAGTTAGCAGGGATCCAAGTTCGATTCCACCGTCGGGTGACTGTCTGTGCGGAGTTTGCACATTCACCCTGTATTTGTGGGGGTTTCCTCTGGGTGCTCTAGTTTCCTCCCACAGTCCAAGGATGTGCAGGCTGGGTGGATTGGCCATGGGAAATGCAGGGTTACAGGGATAGGGTAGGGGTTGGGTCAGGCAGGCTGCTCTTTGGAGGGTTAATGTGGACTTGATGGGCTGAATGGCCTGCTTCTGCAATGTAGGGATTCTATGATTCTACGATTCTACCCAGACTGATTGAGCCCCTGCAAATCCTTTCCTCCCTAATGGTTGCACCACTGGGTCTGCAACACCATCGGAACGCTCAGAAGTTTTAAACTGCTTGGCTGCAAGTGATTGTCAGGTGATAATGGTCGGGGTATAATAGAGGATAGAATGCAGTACATGGGAAAACAGGAAATAGAAGATGGGTCCCAAAAATAGAGGGTAGCCCAGAAAGCCTGTTTCTCCATTAGATCATGGCCAATCTTTCCACCTCAATGCCATTGTCCCGCACTGTTCTCACATCACTAGACATCTTTAATACCTACAAGTTATACTCTACATTCGAGATTCCAAGGCTCTCTGGGGAAGGAATTCCAAAGAGGAGAAGAAATTCCTCATCTCTCACTTGCCTTGCCTCTGTATCAGTTCCTGCAATATGGAGACCAAAGCTGTGCACAATAGTCTTGAGGATCATGCACGTTGAAGACAAACAGGATAGGGCTGAAACCTTGTCTAGAGTTACACACTGAATAGAGATTTGTAACTCAGTTACCTTCCATCAACAGCATCAACTACTTTGCACGCAATCTCCTGCTCATTTAGAGAATCAAGCATTCGCATTCTCCTATCTGGGCGGCGCTTCAAGTTGATCAGAAAAATCTAGGAGATAAAAATTGCAAAAAATGCTTGAAATTGAACATTAAGTTCAGGTATCTTCCAATAAGATGATTATATACATATATGAGTGTTCGTTCATGGAATGCGCTGTCACAGGCCAGGCCAGCATCTCTCCCCATCCCTAGCTGCCCTGTTGAACTGAATGGCTTACTGAGCCAATTCAAAGGGCAGTTAACAGTCAACCACATTGCTGTGGGGCTGGAGTCACATATAGGTTAGAGAGAGCAAAAATGGCAGCTTTCCTTCTTTAAATGGGTACTAGTGAACCAGATGGGTTTTTAATGATGATTTTTTTGACAGTTTCACAGTCAACATTTGAGACTAGCTTTCATACCAGATTTTATGAATTCAGCATGGCATGTGACCCCACGTCCCCAGGACGCTAGCCTGGGCCTCTGGATTATTAAACCAGTGACATTAACACTGTCTCCCTGACCTTCTGACCCTGGAGTGTGCTAAGCAATACAGCCTACACAGTAAAACAAAAGGGTCCTCATCCAACAGGGTAGTGAGCCAGAAATGGAAGGCAATTCAAGCTGCTCTGAAACCTCTACCAACAATGAGTACAAGAGCTGCAATGTTGTAGCATCACCATCATTCCACATCTTCCTGATATGAAAGTACATCAATATTCCTGTAAAGAAGTCAAAATCCTGAACCTTTCACCTATTCCTAGAGGAAGAGGGTGGTGTAGTGGCAATGTCACTGGGTGAGTAATCGAGAGGTTCAAGCTAAATCTTTAGGGACAAAATCTCACACAGCAACTGCTGGAAATTAAATTCAAGCAATAAAGCTGCTCTATCATGGTGACCTCAGTGAGAGGGTAACTTACTCTAAACTACATGTGACTCCAAACGCACAACAACATGGTTGATTCTTAACTACCATCTGAAATGGCCCAGCAACCCGCAGCAATTAGAGATGGGCAAAATGCTGACCGGCCCACACTCTAATAGCAAGTTTAAATAATAATCTTACCTCATTGAAGCCCATCTTATCCGGGTACTTTGGTGCCATAGACAGGTATCTGGAAGGCGCCATGGGAGCGTGGTTCACTGGAACATAAATGGTGTGTCCAATTATGGAGGGTTCACCACTAGATATCTCCAAGCCGGAGCGTGCACACATACAAACTGTCTACTCAGTGAAAGGAGGAGGTGAGCATCCAGCTGATGCTGACACTTTGAAACAGCCATTCCGCTTGGTCCCACTCCATCCTCACAAGCCAGCAACATTTTCCTCCATCAGGTATTTAAAAATGACTGTCGAATTTCCTTCTGCCACCCTTCCAAGCAGGGCATTCCAAATTGCAACATTCCAGTCCTCCCACACTACATTCTCCTTCTCTCCCCCTGTACTCCATCTCCCTGGTTCTCTTGCCTTTAGTGGGTCACCCATAGAGGATGTTTATTGTCCAACTCTGGTTCCTGGATGTTTGCATGTCAAAGTTCACCTGATTTGACGTGTAGCCGGGAACATACAAGTCAGTCACAGCGTGGCTACAGAGACTGAGCCCCAGTAATCCCCAAAAACTGACCCTTGTTGCACCAAAACCCATGTTGGGGTGTCACATGGCTAGCAATGCTGCCTCACAGCACCAGGGACCCAGGTTTGATTCCATCCTTGGGTGACTGCCTGTGTCGAGTTTGCACGTTCTCCCCATGTCTGAGTGGGTTTCCTCCAGATACTCTCCCACAGTCCAAAGATATGCAGGTTAGATGGATTGGCCATGGGAAATGAGGGTTATAGGGTAGGTTAAAGGGGCGGGTCTAGGTAGGGTGCTCTTCAGAGGGTAAATGCAGACTCGATGAGTCAAATGCCTGCTTCCACACTGTAGGGATTCTAGGATTGGAAACAAAACAGACAGAAAAAAAAAAAAATCAATGTGTCACTTACCCATAACCTCCAAATGGACGTGAATGAAGCTATCCACCTCATCCTGCATTGTGCTGGTCGATTTCAGTGGCACCTGCAGGAACCCATACTGCTCTTTATTACAGATATACATCTGCACCTCTGAAACAGAAAGCAAAGCATTTGCATCATTGCAGCTACGTCTATCCTAAAAACTACACTGGTTGGTATTATATACTTGGGGAGTATAAAATATGCACAGATGATCAGTGTAGATTGTCACTCTGGTGATTTAAGATGCGACAATGTGTTACAAAAACTGCCTTGCATTTATCTAGCATTTCACGATCTCAGGCAGTTCCAAAGGACATCGTAGCCAATGAAGTTCTTCAAAAGTCTCAGCACCTGAAGGAAACACAGTAGCCACTTTGCGAACAGCAAGCTTTCATGCTCTCTCCCAGGAAGCTGAGGGTTGGGGTATGGGTTCAAATAAAAACTCCAAAACAGCCAGTCACCAACTTTTGTAAGGCATGGATAGGAATAATATGGAGAATGGAAGGCAAAGGGAAGTCAAGACAGAAACACAGGAAGAGTGTTTGGCCCTTCAACTCTGCTGCACTATTTGATAAGATCAAGGCTGAGCAATTTGTGGTCTCAACTCCACTTTCCTTCTTGTTCTCTACCCTGCTTATCTACCAAAAATCCATCAAACTCAGCACTGAATTAATTCAAAGATCCATGCTCCACTGCCTCTCTGGGGGAAGGGAATTTCAGAGGCTAATCTACTTGGAGAGAAATCCCCATTTCTGTATTAAAAGGGAGATTTCTAAGAGGCAGCCATGAGGATGGTTTCCCTCTCAGAGTGACTGTAGAATTCTCTTGCCCAGAAAAACGTGAAGGCACATATCAACCATGAATGAATTGAACGACAAGACAGGCCAAGTGTACTGAACAGTCTTGCCCTGTTCCAGTGTCAGTCTAAAATGCAAGCTCAAAGGCATGTCCAGCAACTCCATGTCCACATATGGTCTCTTTACTGTTTAAACACAGGCCTTTGACTCAGACATTATGCACCTCCTTCTCCAAAAAGGAACATAAAGACTTCTATTCCCTTGTGTATAGAGGGTTTACACACATTTACTCTACAAGGCCACAGGTGGAATACTGTTTTTTTAAATCATTCATGGGATCTGGGCATCATTGGTTAGGTTAGCACTACTGCCCAGAAGATATCTGAGAGCTAACATTGCTGTGGGTTTGTAGTCACATGTAGGCCAGGCCAGGTGAGGATGGCAGATTTCCCTCTCTAAAAAAGAAAGAGCCAGATGAGTGATAAAAGGTACTGCAGATGCTGGAGAATCCGAGATAACAAGCATGGGGCTGGATGAACACAGCAGGTCAAGCAGCATCATAGGAGCAGGAAAACTTGACGTTTCGGGCCTAAACCCT